>JAULKM010115193.1:0-22073 GCA_032355605.1 Rubia tinctorum | reverse complement strand
ATCCAATCTCATAAATATAGGAATTGATATATTCTCCAATCAAAACATTATGAACAAAATATCTCTTCTTCTTCTCGAATTACAACTTCACCTTCCTTATATCACCAACATTCCTTTTTCAACACAACCTATCCATCTTTGCATAATTTCCACAAATTGCCAACTAGATAAATCTGGACTTTACAAAACGCTATGATTCTTATTACTATTTCGGCCCACACTAAAACAGCACCCTCGCCAAGACTTAGACTCAAAAGCAAAAGAACACTATTCAGCCCATTAATGTGTACCTCTCAGCATCAACGAAAAACAAACTTAGATCCGTCTCCTTAGATTGATGTCCAATTTTTTTTTGCTTATTCCGAACTAACTCCTGAATTGAAAATCAAAACTGATTTAACAACCTGGACAAGATTTGACAATTCCTTTTTAGAATTTGGACTATTAGATAATCTCAAAAGGTAAATGGTAATATCTTGCTCTCCCTCTAGGACTCTTGTTTAGTGAGAGAAAAGTTTTTTTTATCAGCAATATCAAGTATCATTCTCTCTAAAGTCTCTTTTATTGTCTTTTCTTTTCAAATTCTTCTCTTCAAACTCTCTTCAAAGTCTTCTATTCACAAACACTCTTTAAAGCCTTCAAACTTTAAAATCAAACTAAAATTTAAACCCATCACGACAACCAATTAAAACTAAATTAGATCAAATTTTGATCCTTCAAAGTATACGGTTATAAATCCACTCGAATTATATAACATTATTTACAAATGATTAGAAATCAAAATCAAACTCACAAACATCAACCTACTAAAAAATCACTCCAATTATATAACATTTTCTAATAATAAACTAGATGACATTAAAATCAAACTTCCAACCATCTAACATTCTAAAAAAATGAATGAAACTTATAATCATATACCCATTACCATATTCTAAATATTTCAAGCATTGCAACAACCACTCCAAAATATTTAAATCAATATATTACACCGCAATAACTCTTACCTTTTTCTTCTTCTTACCTACCGCATTCCTGGTCATTTTCCTACTTCGTAATCTCCGCTCTGTCACTGCCCCTCCGATCCACGCATGGCTGGAGTTCAACAAGGGATTATATCATAACGTGGCAAAACCACCTGCTCACTCTCAATCTCTCGGCATCTCCTGGCGTCTTGATCCAATTTTAATCCTTCGCAAAACCACCTGCTCACTCTCAATCTCTCCGGCATCTCTTGGCCGTCTTGATCCAATTTTAATCCTTCAGAGTATACCGTTTTAAATCCACTCAAATTATATAACATTATCTAAATCAAACTCAAACTCTCAAACATCAATATTTTAAAAAAAAATAAATACAAAATATACGGTTATAAATCCACTACAATCTTATTACACTATCTACCAAAATTAAACTCTCAAACATCAACATTAATAAAATGAACGAAATTTATAATCATATTACCCATCATCATAGTTCTAAATATTTCAACCATTACAACAACTATTCCAAAATATTTAAATTTCAACCACTAAACTACGTGAAACTAAATATGTTACCAATCATATGTTAGGTGGTATAATGATAAATAATAATAAAAGTATGGTCATCAATAAAACTCAATCATTTAAAAATCTTAAATATCATCTTAAAACTATAAATCAATGGGAATAACAAAAATAAAACTGATAAAATATTAGCATCCACCTCTACTAGATCAAATGATATAAACATCCAGTCAAACCAAAATAACGGTTAGCTCATTTATAAATCACAAAATATCAATTTAAAACCTTAAAACATCAAATCAAATCAACCATATAAATAACATCTTTTAAAATTAATTTTATATATATATATATATGAAAACTTGAAACATCATATCAAAACTGAGCATTATCAGCTTTGATTTGGCTTACAAACTGATACATCAAGATTTACAAATGTAGAGATTGAAACATCCGCCCTATCAGTAACATCTAGTAACATCCTAAAATTGATAAACTATTACTCATCAAATGATATAAACAACAAGTCAAATCAACTTCACTAATAACATCAACTATAAATAACGAAATATCAATTTGAAACTTAAAACATAAAATCAAATTAATAATATATAGAACATCGTCTAAAATTAATAAAAATATTCATATGAAAGCTTGATGCTATCATCTTTGATTTTAGCCGAGTCTCACAGATTAAAACATAAAGAATCTAAGGATTGAAACATTAAGTGAATCTATCAGTAACATTCTGAATAAATATTAACTCAAATAACATCAAATAAGATTCACAATATAGTAAGGCTTGGGTAAGACCATCTCAGCCAAACTTATGGTGAGACCAGGGGTCTCTAATAAAATTTAATAGATTTAGGGAGTTAAAGACAATAGTATATAAGATATATATTTTAGGTATTATTTATATTTCTTTTCATTTTCTATCTCTCGTTTTCCAAAATCTGAAACAGCCAAAAACCCTCTCAAACTGCATTCATAAATTTCGATTCGAAATCATCCAATTTCAGTATAAAATTGCGAATTTGTAGCCTACATTGCGTCGCACTGTGTAATCTGGTTTCATAGACGTAAGATTTTCTGAATTCTTAGGATTTTATTGTGGTTTATTTTTGTGGTTTTATGCTTTCTCAAAGTTTCCGCCGGTTTTATTGTTGATTCTAGCGTTTATCTCTGTAAATGCGACCGTGCATGTGTTATATTGGCCATTTATTGTGTTTTTTTTGTTTCGTTGTTTTGCATATATTTTGTTATTATGATGAAATTGAAGGGATTGAAGGAAGTTAGAGTTGATAAGGATTACTCGATTGTAGATAAAGGTGTTCATACTTCATCAGCTGTTGATTTGAAAGGTTTCCTTTTGATTTTTTTGTTAAATTTTACATTATTCAGGATTTTTGTGCTGCTCTGTTTTATTGATGACTTATTTGATGTGTTCTTCGTTCTCAGCGATGTTGCTCTGTTTTTTGTTTTGCGTTGCTCTGTTTGATGAATTATTTGATATCACTGAAACCAATGCTGAGTCTGCTTTTGGACTGTGCTAAGAAAATTGATTAATCTGTTCCTTCAATTTCTGTGGGTGTACTGGTGAATCTCATTGAGGTAGGCGGTCACCAGTTTAGTGAAACTGATTGGGACACCTTATTAAAAAGCATAAGGTGACTCATTTTAGTACATTCAAGCTACTGATCATTCAACAGGACCATTAAAGGTTTTTTAATCTCTAGGAAGGCAACTTGAGCTACAAAATTAAAGAACATGTTCCCGTTTGAAAAAATAAAATATACATCCAAGCTACTGTACATTCAACATGATCATTAAAGGCTTTTTCTTACTTGGTTTCTCATATCAGTTGTTTCTCTTATTAGCCGCTACGTGATTTGATATGCAACATCTTTCAATACTTTATCTCTTTAGTTCAAGTTTATCTGTAATTTTAGGTGTTTTAGTATATTATGTTTCTGAATATGTATGTACATAGTCATATTTATATGTTTACTTTAAGTGTTTCAGTTTTTTATTCATGTGATTACTTTTTAATGTAGTTGAAGCTACATGTTTGAGGAAATCTAGTCAATTCCAATCTAAATTGACCACTACAAATGGTATGTTGTAAGTTTTTGTATTTTAATATTTATATTTTTCTGATAATTGATTTTATAATTTTTCATGTTATAAAGCTCATCTTAAAGGGAAAAAGAATCAGCTAAAGCCTACCATATCTGGTATTCAAATATGATGGAATTTTATTTTATATTTTTGTTAAATTACTTGATTTATGTATATATTTCTAATCTTTTCCTCTCTTTTTTATAGCCAATATTGTTAAAAGGTTGCATAAGAATGGTAGTAAATCTGGTGTGGATAAGCCAGGTAAGTTGTCGAATCTTCTGAGAATGGTTGAAATATTAATTTTTTTGTTTTACTTTTACTATTTGCTGCTTTACCTCTGACATTTAAATATTTTATTTTTTATCGTAGGTGATGTGAATGGGGGTAGAGATAAGCTTGGTAATTTTTTTTTATCATTTATGGTTTATTTTTGTTTTTATTTAATTAGTTATGTTACTTACGTCATTTGTTTGTATTGTGTAGTTGTTCATCAGCGCACTTATTTTCTCTCTCTCTCTCCCTTCTCTCTTCTTAAAGCGCCACGTACTGTCTTTTGTTTTCACCGAAAATGGATCTATCGCCACCATTTTTCAACCGAAATCAACCAACAAAGCAAAATAACCGCTTGAGCTCAAGCTACTATGTTGTTATGGTGGCTCAGCCGACAAGAAGCTTCACACAGGCACTTCAATCAAAAAGCCACCCAATCACCTCATTACTTTCAATCACCCCAAACCTAAATCCAACTCTGCAATTTATGGGAGAATCATCTGTACTCTTCACGCTGGATGAAATTCAAGAGCTATCAAGCCACTACCCCGGTGCCTTCATCGGAAATTTTTCAAAGGGTCCCTCAGTTATGGAACAATGAAGCAGCTTTCAAAACTTTTGGTTTCTCTGGCATGTACCGACTAGGAGCGGTAGATTTCAAGAATATCCTCATCCTCTTTCAAGAAAAATAAGAATTCCAGAGATGTTGGATCAAGGGAGTTAGGTCCTTCAATGGTATTTCTATGAGAGTTCTACGTCGGACACCAGATTTTAAGCCAAATAATAAGTCATCCATTGTCCCAGCATGGCTCACTATCAGGAACGTTCCTCTGTACAATTAAAATGTACCAGCCATTGAAGCCATCGGGAACCAAATAGGAAAATACATCAAGATGGATTTAGAAACCGAGAAGCTTACCAGGCCTTCGGCTCTAAAAAAACTGCGTTGAAGTTGACCTGCAATCCCAACTCCTCAACCATATCAAGTTAGGCTCAACAATATAAAATGAGAAATATTCTATTGAAAATGAGAATAACACTTCTTATTGCTCCCATTGTAACAAAATAGGACACCCTATTGAGAAATGTAGAATTAAGCACCCTGAGTTGGTTGTTAAATTTAGTACTGGATGTAGAGCCACAACCAAAGACAAGGGAAACTGGAAAACGGTTGGTAGACATGGAAAGCCTTCGGGTGGTGCTATTGATGATAAACAAAAGAAGTATGAGGCACAAATCATAGCAACAAGTGATCAGGGAGTTGGAAAATAAGACTCCCTACCAACCCACCCCAACCCTAGCGACAAAACGCCAACATCGATGACTCAAATCAACTTAGATACTGAAATTCCACGCTAAAGTCAAATCAAAATCCCCAGGATCGGGTGGAAAATGCCCAGGAAAATACCTCACACAACTCTAATAACATGAATCAAGATCCCCATAGGTAACCCTCATTTAGAATCAGGACAGAGCGAGTGATACACAAAGGATCCTGGCACTAGAAAACATAAATGCTAAAGACGACACTGCAGGTATTCCTTTAAACTCACCTAATTTAGATCAGGAAAATAATGTGCTTTTCACACAATCATGCAGGTCTAGTCCTCAAAGCTCAAATAAATTCATTTTGTTGAGGGATGATGAGGACTCGGAGATAGGAGAAAATTGTGAATCAAGTACTAGAGAGCTGCAGCTGGAATAGCCTATCCCCAAAAACATTATACTGGAACCTGCAACCACAAGGAAGAGGACAATTTTTAACAAATTGAATAAAATCAACCTATAAACCTCTTCACAAAGAAAATCTAGACCATAATAGAAAAAATTATAAGCAATAAATTTTTAGTTTGGAATTTAAGAGACCTAGAGACCTAGATACCTCAAGGATATGGTTAAAAAACTCATCAGGATACACAATGTTCAAGTCTTGTGTATATTTGAACCAAAGCATAAGCATGATTTGTGTTTAACTTACAGAATGAAGCCGGATTTTGATTGCCATCAAAGCTCTGTAAACAACAAATTTGGTTAATGTGGAACTCCAATTTTAACATAGAAATTGTGTCTAAAACTAATCAGTAAACTAAGACCCACATTTCTAATTCATCTTTTCAATGTGACAAGTTTTCTTATTTTATACATGCTTCTACTGTTAGAAGGACAAGAAAAATTCTATGGGAGGAGCTCTTGTCACATAATGATGATAATAAAATCATTATAGGGGATTTCAATGCCATGTTATCGATACAGGATTGTAAAGGTCCTAGCTACCCCAATAGAAATAGCATTAGATATTTCAATGAATTCATATGTAAAAGCCAACTTATACTTATTACAACTGTGGGAAACACTTTCACATGGACAAACCCTAGGAAACCTCCCACGGTAGAAAGGCTGGATAGTTATTTAGCAGACATCAAATGGATAGATAACTATCCCAACAGCTCTATTCACATTTTAAACAAAAACACAGACCACTACCCCATGTTGCTCACCATTGGTAGTAAGTTACCTTCAGCCCCAAAACCATTTAGTTTTCTAGATGTTTGGTTGACTAGTCCTAATCTGAAACAGATAATACAATATGGCTGGATTTGGGAACTTAATGAGAGAGGAATGATCATATTTTTCCTCAAATTAAAAAGGCTAAAAATTGAAGTTAAAAGATGAAACAAAGAGTGTTTTGGTGACATAAATACTAACATAAAAAATGCAGAAGAAGCTCTTAGATTACAAGAGATTGCATATGAAACCATAAGTTCTCTAACTAACCTAATTGAGCATAACCATAAAAATGCACAAATGTAAAGGCTTTAACTGAGGAAATTATTTTCTGGAAACAAAAGGCTAACCTGAAATGGTTAAAGGAAGGGGATGGAAATACAAAATATTTTCATGCATGTTTTAAACAGAAACGAGCTAAGAATAATATTGCAAAAATCAGGAAATCTGATGGGATTTGGATTGAGCATTCTCATGAAATCAGATAATTTTTTATCAGACGCTCTTGTCGGATGAAAATAACCCACAATCAGATTGCTATGTGCCACATTTTATGACTTAGATCTCTTGTATCATTACCCTTCATGACAACCAGAGCCTAATTGACCCTCCATCACTAACTAAGCTTAAATCCATTGTGTTTTCCTAAACCACAATGGTTCGCCCGGGCCAGATGGTTATACATTAGCTTTTTTCAAAAATAAATGGGATATAATTTCCCAGTACCTTCTTGAAGCTTTCCTAGAATTCATGAATGGAAACCCCATCCCACCTGGAATATCAAGCACTTGCATATGATTAATTTCAAAGAAAGAGATTCCCGTCTCAGTTTTAGACTAAAGACCAATCTCACTCTCTAATTTTACCACTCTAAACTGTTAGTTTAGAGAACTTCTGATTTCATGCATGCCATAATCTTAAAAAATCAGACAGCTTTCTTAAAAGTTAAAGAAATGGCAGACAATGTCATTTACCTAAAAGAGATGACACAATTATAATAAAAAAAGCTGGGGCACCTACTGGTATTCTCAAACTAGATTTGGCTAAGGCTTTTGATTGAGTAAAATGCTCTTTCTTATATTCTGTCTTATACAGGTTTGGGTTTTCTGAAAAATTCACTAACCTCATTATTTCTAATCTGTCCTTGGCTTGTTTCTCTGTGATCACTAACTCTAGGCTTGCAGATTTCTTCAAAGCAACAAGAGGGATTAAATAGGGAGACCCTATTTCTCCTCTTCTCTTTAATATATTTTTTTGAAACCTTTTCTAGAAGCCTTCATATATGTTTTGTGAACAAAAAAAAAAGAGGTATTTCATACTACCCACATTTGCTATATTTATTCCTCATCTCAGCTATGCAAATGGCACAATATTATATTTTCAGGCCACTAAAAAATAGTTGAAAGATTGAAAGCTTTCCTGGAAATCTTTCAATTATCTAGTGACAAAAAATAAGTTTTGATAAAATTGATTATTAGTAGACATGCCTCCTTAGGGTAGGAAAACATGATTAGGCACATATTGGAGTTTAAAAAGGAAAGTTTCCTTTTACTCATCTTGGTTTTCCTATATACACAGGTTGAACAACAACACTTCACTTCCAGCCTTTGTTAGAACTTCATGATAGAAAACTAAACTTATGGAAAAACAAATGGCTAAGTGTTGTTGGTAGGTTAACTATGATAAAATCAGTGGTGTTCTCAATTTCACAGCATCTTTGGGCTGTGATGAAACCCCCAAACATATCATTTCTAAACTAAAGAAGAAATTGAACAGATTTTTTTTAAAGATTTGGAAAAACTTACCAAATATGTGTTTCCCTTTTAATCAGAATGGAATAGGACTTATAAATTTAAAGGACATCATTAAAGCATACTCTCTGAAACTCCGGTGGAAGTTTTAGCTAGGATAGGCTCCCTGGGCTCAATTTCTTTGGTCATCTCCAATTTATCTGAGGAAATCTCAAAATTTTGAATAGAATCAAAGAGGTTAGTGGAATAGTTGAATCCAACATAAGAGTGATTCATGAGATTGGATCTGCTAAATTTTTTACTTTAAATTGGACAAGTTATGAACAAATCCAAGACCACATTGCTGCAAATCCAGGTACCATCCCTCTTGACTTAAAAATTTTAATTCATTCATAACAAATCTTACTACTTAGCCCTGATGCACACTCTACCACATAATATCATCCACTTTCTGCAGAAAGCTTAAAGCACCACACACAGACAAGACACACTCATTTGGGAACCTACTTTAAATGGATAATTTACATTCAGGTCTGCATATGAACTGGTAAGCCACAGAAAACAAAATCTGAGAATACTTAGTAGGATGTGGTATAAGAGACTTCCTAAAAAAGTATCACTTTTTATGTGGAAACATGTAAATGCACTGCTACCTTTTGATGACATTATAATTTTCTAAAATATCATTCTAGCATCAAAATGCCTATATTAATTGAACTCAGATGCAATGTCACATTGGTTTAATTCTTGCAATTTAGCAATACAAGTCCGGAATTTCAATGATGTTATACTTGGTATTAGATCCTTGCAGTTTGATTCTATTTTTGATAGATTATCACACTATTGGACTTTAACTGGTAATACCAAGATACATATGGCTCTAATCATCTTAATTCCATCATTCATTTGTTGTCACCTTTTGAAAGCAAGAAATAGATACATATTTGATGGAATTAAACTACAGATCACTCAAATAACTCAAGGTATCAAAAATGATATTTTCTGGTCATTACATGTCAAACCTTGTGCCTCTAGAAACCAATATGATTTTATATGGGTACAGCTAGGACTGATAAATAATCTTAGACCTCCACCTTAGCCAAACATAAGGTGTGTTAAATGGTTAAAACCTGAAAATTGTTTCAAGGTGAATATAGTGCATCATGGCACAAAATCAACAATAAATGTGGTATTGGAATAATGTTCGAGACATAAATGAATCGTTTATTGTTGCAGGTCTTAGAATTGGAATATGTACATCTAGTTTTCATGCTGAGCTAATGGTTGTATATGAGGGGCTGATGGCGGCCTTAACACTAAATTTGGACACTTTTTGCATTGAAACCGATTGTCTATTAGTTTTGTACACTCCATCTGATCCTCTTAAAGCCCCTTGGCCATCTTTCTAGCTGATCTCTAGTCTGAGTATTATGCTTCATAGTATATAGATCACACATACACTTAGAGAAGGAAATCTAGTCGCAAATAAGCTCAGCAAATTGGCTCTGAAATCTCAACCAAAAGACTTAGATTTCCATTACTTAGTTCAAAGAACAATAGGATTGATACATCTTGACAAAATTCAACTCCCAACCATTAGAATGTTTTAGAATGAATGCTATTGATGTTACAATTTTTCTTTCAGGTTCGGTTGTTTTCCAAGGACATGAAACTATGAAAAAGGTGATTACAATGGACAAAGAAGCTACTACAGCTAGGATACTCTCCTTTGGCTACAAGTTGACAAGTTTTGAACCAGCCAATAGGATTCTTGATCAAGATCTCTTCAAATTTAATCTTTTATCAAATCTCTTTATTTCTACTTATGGCTATTTTGGAGGTTTGGCCATCTTTCCCACATTAATACATAGGGTGGAGATGTGGCAAATGTAATAACTTCCAAAAATTCCCTAAGTAGTGTTTAGTTGAGGCAATTCAGGTTGGCTTTTGTTACCTCTTTGTACAAAGTCATCAAGATCAAACTTGAAACACTTTGTAAAACCAATTGTTTAATTGTTTTAAGGAATGGGGTCCCTAATATACAACCTCCATTAACATGGGTTTCATTTAAAAAATAATAATGTGTAGTTGTTGTTGAGGCTGAGGTTATGGTTAGTAGTCCTCCAGCTTCTACAAATATAAAAAAATTAGGTCATATTAATGTTTTATATATTCTTTATTATCATGTTAGTGTACGTAGTTTAATTATTTATGCCTTTAGTTTATGTGTTTATTTTACTATGCTGAACTGAGGCTAAGGTCGTGGCTAGTAATCCTCTAGCTTCAACAAATATAAAAGAATCAGGTTAGATTAATGTTTTATACTTTATTATCATTTTAGTGTACGTAGTTTAATTATTTATGTCTTTAGTTTATGTGTTTATTTTGTTATGATGAATATTTCTTATTGAGTCTGTGATAAATATTTCATCAGTTTAAATATTTAAAAGTTTTCTGGTTAATATTACTTTATTCTTATATATAGCTTGTGAGTTTGGGTATTAAACTTATTAAATGATTTTTTTTATCATGTAGTTATGGATAAGCCTGTGATCAATAGTCCTCCCATTTCAACAAATATTGAACAAAGTGGTTAGTATTAAGAGTTTTAACTCTTTTTTGCTTATTAGTTCCTATGTATTAATTGTTAGTTATGGTAATAAACTCATCAATTTTTGTATTTGCACAGAAAAAAGATTCTGATGTTGATGGTAGTGCAACAGAGATTGAAAAAAATGTTGTTGTTGATGGTAATTTTTAATATATTAGTTATTGTGTGTATATATATACTTTATGTTTATGTTGTATTAGTTAATTTTTATAACCACTTTATGTTTATGTTTATGTAGTATTAGTTATTTTTTCTCATGATTGTCAAGTGTAGCATTGGAGTTATTATTGCTGATATATATGAGAGGTTGGAGAAGGTTAAGGATGATGTTATTGGTGAGGGATAGTGAAACTTGCAACCAAGTGAAGGTGTCACTGACAAACCCAGATTCAGACGAATGACTGTGAAGATTCACAAGAGTTTTGGAATGACAAATTATGTACTATGGTTGATGAATGTGTCAACAATTGGAAGAGAAGGACACAGAACCAACCTATCCCAAATTTTAATTTGTTTACTGGAGGTGAAATGTATGGCATAGAAGGAGTGTCCACGGTTGTGCAACCCCCAAAACAAAGAGTTCAAAATGTTTGCGAGAGCTTGTAATTCAAAAATATATTGAGTTTGTGGTGTGATTTGAATATTTTGTTTTGTTGTATTTGAATGATGAATGATTTAGTTTTTGTATGATTCTGAATGTTTAATTTGCTAGGTTGTTGAATTTTTTTGTCGTAACTGGATTAAAACTTGTAATTTTTTTATGATGATTCTAGTATTAACTCAGTTTTGAAGTTTATCTCTTTAGTTCCATTATTTTTTCTTTAGTTTGTTATTAAAGTTTAACAGTTTTTATAGCAATGGTTTTTTGGGTATCTAAATTGTTCTTTGCCAAAATTTCTATTTTTGTGATTGTTACTTCATGTGTCATTCTTTTTTATAGCCATGCGTTCTTTAGGTATATAGTTCGGTTATTTAGGTTTTTTGTTTGATTATTTAGTTATTTATTTCAAAGATTAGAAAACTTCTAGTCAGGTGTTGTGGTTTACTTTTTGATCCCCATATTTAATTTACTTATTCTAATATTAGTTCTTGCATGATTTTATTTAGTTTATTCATTTAAGTCATTAGTTTCAAGAACAAGTTGCTTTGTTTATTTTAGTTTAAATATAATTTTATTTAATTAATATGTATTCGTTTGTTCAGGTGTTTAAAGTATGTGAAGCACAATTTAAATGATTAGTTTCAGAATTTAAGTTAAAGGCACACAACAATAATATAAATACAATGTCAAATTGAATCTCATAGGTCTAGATTTGTTGCTTTGGTGTCTTTGTACCAATTCCTTTGTTTTTGGTTTCTTTCTTTTCTTCCATCCTTCATTTCTCTTGCTTCTTCCTTTTTTTTCCTTTGCGAGAGATGGATCTTGGATTGTTGGCGATTTAGTGATGGAAGGTTCTTCTACACTGCTTGAATTTTTACGTTCTTTTGTAGTTTTTGAGACATGAATTTCGATAGGTCACTCAAATTGGTGTCAAAATCTGGTCCTGCAATGTATCCTTTAGTAACTCATTCATCAACTATTTTTTTATTAGTTCATATAATTTACATTTTAGTTTGGCCTTCAAAAAAGTTATTTAGTCATTGATAAATATGTACATAGAGGTACAATACCAAAATATTTTCAAAAAAAATCCAACTAATCAAATTTCAGACCTTCAGCATCACAATACATCATGTATTTAACATATTACTTTTTTGGCTACAGTAAATTTTAAAACATTAAAATATTCTTAACAAAATGCATGTAATTGAATTCTAAATATATATGAATCATCTTATAAAGTTTGATCATGTTATTTTATGTGTTAATACCGTTACATCATTTATTTCATATGTTACTTTATAAGTTCTAGAAAATTTGAAAACACGTAGATTTTCCCAATGAAATGCATAATTAAAGCCATTTTTATATAGAAATTTGTATACACTTTACTTCTTTACTTCATCTATTTATGAGGTAAGATTTTGTATTTAATATATTACGTAAGACATTTAAGAAAAAATTGCAATACCAAAATATTTCAAAAAAAATCCAACTAATCAAATTTCTGACTTTCAGCATCACAATGCATCATGTATTTATTGAGTTACATTGTGTATTTAACATATTAATTCTTGGGTTACAGTAAATTTTGAACATAAAAATTTTCTTAACAAAATGCATGCAATTGAATTCTAGATATTGACAAATCATCTTACAAAATTCAATCATTTTACTTCATATGTAATGGATATACATCATTCATTTAATATGTTAGTTTATACGTTACAGAAAATTTAAAAACACCTAAATTTTCCCAACAAGATGCATATAGACAAATTTTAGACTTTGGCTAATTATCCATCATAATAATATCACGTTACTTCATGTGTTCATGCAGTTACATCTAGTGTTCATCATAATGCTTCATACGTTTTAGCAAATAAAAAATACGTAAATTTGCCCAACAAATTGCATATAGCCAAATTTCAAACCTTGAGTAATTATCCATCAGAATAATATCACATTATTTTATGTGTTCATGCAGTTACATCCAGTGTTCATCTTATTATTTCCAGCAAATTTAAAAATACCTAAATATCCTCAACAAATTGCATATAGCCATATTTCAAATCTAGGGGATTCATACATTTCAAAATATAAAAAAACACCTAAATTTCCTTAACAAGTTTCATATAGCCAAATTTCAAACTTTGGAGAATTATTCAGAAGAATAATATCACGTTACTTTATGTGTTTATGCAGTTACATCCAATGTTCATCTTATTTCTTCATATGTTTCATTAAATAAAAAAACACCAAAATTTTGTTCACAACATGCATATAACTGAATTCCAGATCTGGAAAAAAATTTCACAATATGAAAACGTTACTGCATGTGTTCATACAATTACTACATGCGTTTAATTGTATATATATACACAATCAAAATTAAACCTGGATGTAAACTTGTTGAATTTTCATATTTAACATCTTCATTGCTTTCTCCTATATACAAAACAATTTCATTGCCTTGAATTGCATTATTTTCCATAATTTATAACAAGCAACGCCTTAGATCGTAGATTTCAACCGTTAATTTCAATTATTTTGGTATTGTTGATGAAAACATAGATTTGAAACTGTAAGTTTCATATTACCTCAATTATTTCACCGTCGCAGATCGTAGAATCATTAAATTAACGATTTGTACCAAACGAATACATAAAAATGTAGATTATGCTGCAATTCCAACACAAATATGATAGAGAGCCGGAGCAAAAAATATAGATATACAAACCCGAGCTCAATCCGATGATTTTAGAGGTTTGATATGCAGTGTTTCAATCGGCAATTTGCGACGTTAAATCCGGTTTGTGTGAGCTTCAAATTGTTGAGTTTGATTGAATTGAATTTCATAAAGGTTCAAATTCCTTGATTTTGGGGATTTTGCTTCCAAAAAATGGCAGTTGGTTGTGATAAGTATTTTGTACAGGATTTTGTTATATCCCAAAATTGGAACCCGTATTCTTCAACCCTTATTTCCTAATATTTGTAAATTGGTCCCATTTTTAGTCTCACTCCTAATAATTTCAGTTTGATCCCTCATCTCACCATTTGCTATGGTGAGACGGTCTTATAAGAGTTTTTCACTTCACAATATAATAACCTTGCAATGGATAACGAGTAAGTCGTTATGAGTAAAGCCAAGGCTTATAGAAGAATTAATTCACTAATATCCTAAATAAATATCAACTTAAAAGCACTTCAAATAGAATCATTAAAATGTATGACAATGTTTCAATAGGTACAATTTAAAGTTACCTCTAAACCCTAGGTATTCTATGTTTTTTTTACTATAATTTTTTAGCCTGGAACTTAAAGCAACTGCAATCGACCGTGGGATACAGAATCATAGGTGAACACCGATGAAAAACACCAAAAAATGGACAAGAAGATGGATTCGGTGCAGATTGAGCGTCGAAATCGCTTGGAATCGACGGATGAACAAATTGCAGCCGGAAAGATTGAGCATCGACGGAAACTTTCAAAAAGGAGAGAGAGTGACAGTTGGAGAGTGCAAATTAGTTTATGACGTCCTAAAAAGGAAAGAGTGGAAATTCAACTAGGACGTAGGGAGTAGTATTTTTATCTAAATTTTATTCTTATCTTTAGAAATACATATATATATATATTCATATATATATATATATTTGTTATTTATAATAATTATTCAAATAATTATATTTTATTTTATTGTTTGTAAATAAAATAAAATATTAATAATTATGCTCACTTATTTTAAATCTGAATCGCATGGGTGTTAATCTAGTTTGTCATATTATTCAAGAATGTTAAACCTGTTTATGAAGTAAATAAATGTCGGATGTGTTTCATTACACTGATTCTATTTTATGAATTTTTTTAAAGACTGGTTTTTTCAAGAAAATTGGGCAAAATGCAAATGGGTCAAAATAGTTCGACTTGGGTTGAAATTCGACCTGGTCATACCCGACCCAACCCAAAGTGAGTTGATCCACTTGGCCCATATGAAACATTGACCTAACACAGCCGAAATGGTCTGGGTGAAAACGAATTGGGTGAGGCTGAGCAATTTGAACACCCTCAATATTTAGAAACTATTTGTTACGACGAATTTAACAATATCATATCTGATGATATTATTATTATTTATATATCTATTCAAATATGTGGTCAAATTTCGATAGTAAACGGTGTTAAAGAGTGAATATGGGGTTTGAGTTTAGACGGGGGGCATATGCATCTACCTATTTGAGCTTATTCACCACATGGGTATGTTCTGCATAACATACATTTGTGGAATTTGAAGTTGCCCCTTTCGTGTGACACCCTAAGAAATTTATATAAAATAGAGATAAGTACAAAAATAACCCTATGTTTTGTACGAAACTAACCAAATAACCCTTTAAAATCTGAAAGTTAAAAGATGATTTTTCCACACGATAAAAATGATTTTTTTTGGAAATGACAGTTCACTATAGGAAAATAGCCCCATACGTATCGGTATTCCAGCACCACAGATCAATACTGGTGCTAGGAATATCATATACACCATATTTGCACAAAAATACAAAGTATCGGTGCATTTGTTTCCTTCCAACACCGGTTGATTAGTAACTTGTGCCATCTACCGGTAGCTTTGTTAGAAAAATCTTGAAAGATGGTTTCTTTTCCAGCACCCGGATGATTTTAAAATGGTAATTACCGGTGCTATAACCGGTGCATATGACATGAAAAAGTTACTAGCACCGGTTGAAGGGTGAATGTATCGGTGCTAGGAGTGCATTAAATTGTCACCTAATCACTTCTTTTTTTGCTGGTAAAAAATCAGAGTTTTGAGTAGTTTGGGGTCATTAATGGAATTTTTTGGAGAAGAAAACATTCAATAATCATCAATAAAAAGACCCTAAAAGGCACAATTTTTTTGAAATTTAGTTTTTCATTAGTGATAAAACATGTTAGAAATGGTTTGATAGCTTATATATACCGAGTGTAGGATCATGTAAATGTGCCTTGCATTGAAGACACGAAACTGAGTTTCTTGGGTAGAATTCTTGATTTAATTAATGTCATGTCTATAAATTTGATATTGTAGGCTATGTTTTCAATGTAGTAATTGTACATTAATGATTGTAGTAATTTGATGTTGAATGGAATTAGTTGTAGTGTAGAAGTGTACATTGTATGGAACTCAAATTTTTGCACACCGATTAATTTGTAGAAATGTATAGTGCCATCAAGATGCGTAAGAATGTGTATTCCAACGTTAGTAGGGTGAGCAATAAATTTGTTGGTTCTGTGGTTGAGTTTATTGAGTATGCCTTTGGTCGTGAGAAGCGAATCGTACGTTCCTCTCGTGATTGCAAAAATCAAAATCATACTAGCGATAGGGACATATTGAAACTCCATTTGTAAAATAGAAGGTTCTCAAAAAGATTATTTATTTGGACTTTTCATGGAAAAAAAACATCGCCGAAAGTAGTAGTTGGTAGCAATGGAAAGTGTTTTGGAGAAGTAAATTTCGATGGGTGGTGTATTTTGATATATATATTTTCCCCACTAACGCTCTTTGAACGCTCCAAAAAAATTGGATCTCCTCTCTCTCTTTCATATGCTCCCCACCGCCACCTCCGTTCGGCGCTACCATCATGGCGGAGCTACCCATTTCATATGCCCACATCCTAGGCAAATCATCTGCCAAAGATGTTGGGAAGCTATCGTCGCGCCTCTCAAAGATAGTATTTAGATACTCTAATTGCGGCTAGCTACTAGAAAGTAGATAGTGGCAAGTCAGGGTCGTCCACAAGGAAAAGGGGATTTTATCGAGTGTTAAATGTAGTTTAAAAAGCACACGAAAAAGTCACTCTATGTGTGTGGAAACAAAGTGGGGGGGGGGGGGGCTTGGTTTTGGTTTTGGAAAATACTACACTTACTTTAAACTACTAAATTATCAAACAATTATAGAGGGCGATGCAAAGCACAAAAGGCGTAATAAAGATTATAACGAGTCTTGGGTGCAATTGGTTTACATTAATAGTCATCCTTTGATCATAGAATAATTATCCTATTTTTATGCATTAATCACATATTGTGGAGAACTTATCACCTACTTTCGAGTGAGGATATATCTTGCCTCTCCTCGGTTATAGTTAAAGTGGGCGATCGATGCCACACAATAACCCTTACCCTCGGGTCACCCTAGACGATCAGCGTCATAGACTTCCTAGAGAAAATAAATACACATGGAGAACCAATACAACTAACATAATATCCTACAAGCGAGAATTATTGGGATAACACAAATATATCTACTAATAACGACTATGAGAATTGGCCTTCATGTTAATCGTTATTAGTGAGCAACATTGATAATTAGTCAAAGTCATTCAAATTCATCCTAAATCTAAGCAATTTCATCAATAAATAATCATAATTAGTTGTCACACCCAATTATAACCTAACATTAACCAATGATAATAATATCGACAAAAAGTCAAAGCATCTTAGGTTTGACCAAAAGCCTAGCAAAGAATCAATTCATAATCTTCAACTAGTTAATCATCCAAGTCTAAATCATGCATTAATCACACAACAAAATATAAAACATAGTTGATGCTTACCAATTGCTCCCAAGATGAAATCTAGCCTAGATAATGAAAACCCATAACAAATCTACACGGATCCATGGAAGAAGTACAAAAACTAAGAAAATATGAAGAAAAACTAGGGTTTTAAGTGCCCAAGTCGGGCTTACAAAATGAGGAAGAAGGGGGGATATTTATAGTCCAAGGAAATAGAGGAGAAAAAAGCAAAAAGTGTCAAATTATGGGCTGATTTTGCGGGTGGCAGAGATGCTTTGCGGCCCGTAGAGGAGCCGCTGCCCTTTTCTTATTTGCTTTGCCACGGGTGAACCGCTTATCCGTTTTGAGAGTTCTTATAGTCGAAATTATAGTGCTTGAAAAGACAAATCCAATGGTACCACTTTATAATTCTTATTCTTCTCAGATCATTCCCAAAACTTGGAATCACAATTCATCCGCTTCTTTGTTTTCCTTCTTCGACCCTTTTATTTTCTACCACGTTTTGACTTGTGGCCTTTAATCTTCTACCATCCTTACGAATGGGCTTCACTAAAATACTCCAAAGTTTTTACAAGCAATCTACAAATTAAGCTCACAAAAAATAATCTAGATGCTCGTAAGGACCAAAAATCCATTAGACTTAAAAGAGGTTACAAAATGAAGAGTTTAGATACAAAAAATGAAAATGGTTATCCAAACCCCTTATAATATAATCATACCTAAATCTAGCAATGTTACAACAAAAATATAACAAAAGAGATATTAAATGCTTCAGAAATTATATGCATTTGACGTCCCATCACTAATCCATATGAAAATGCAATTTTCCCTTGATGTTTGAAAATTTTATAAGCTTTTTTAGCTTCCATGTCATTAATTAGAATGATTAATGAGGATGGAATAATGCACACATGTTCATAACCATTTATTCACACACAATTTCTTCTCTTCTCTCTCCCCAAAATCATTCCTTTTCTCCCAACTCTCTCCCCTTTCACTAGAAATACCCATTTTCTTTCATTCTCCTTTCCTCTCATTATATTTCTCCTCTTCTCTCATCATATTTCTCCATTTGTTTTCCAATTTCTCCATTTCTCAACAAATTCATATTCCGTCCGGTTCTTTTGTGTCACGATTCTCCTCTTATTTTGTGTTTTTTTCCATATCTTGTTTAAATCCGAGTCGACTTTTATGTTTTTGGTGTTAAATCTTGGTTGTTCTTAAATTTGTTTGTTCTTTAATTTGTTTGTTGGATATGGGGGCTTGAGAAGTCTGAGCATCTCTTCTTGTTGGATATGATTTTTTAAAAAGCTATGAGTATTTTTCTTGTTGGATTTGGGCTGTGAGAACATCGCCAGCCATGGTGGCGTCGATCCCGTTGACTCCCAATGACTCCAAGTAATTCTCCTCCATTGCAACTTTAGTCCCGAGCAAGGTTTGTTTCTATACATTTTCATGCCTTTTTTAAATTAAAAATGAATTTAATGATGTTTAAAATGGGTTTTTTTTTGCAAGAGCTAACCCTAAAAGTTCGCGAATGATGAGATGTACACATCGTGTTTGAAGGGTTGATGCTCCTAGCTCATTTGATGAAATGTCAAAGAGAGCTTTAGTTTAGTTTTATTTTTTTAGATTAACCTGGGAAGAGGTTCGATTTTGAAGGTTCTTATGTAAATATGTCAGATCTGTTGTTTTTGAGCTGTTAATTACGAAGGTTTTGAGGTTTTGAGTTTGGGTTTTTTAAATTCGATTTTGAAGTTCGGGATTTCTGATTAGTAAAATTAGAGGGGTAATTTTTTGGGATTACTGTACAAATGTCACTATTTACCGTCATCAAACGTTCTGGTTTTTTTACAGTCTTTTGGTACTTTCTTTACTGTAAAAATATTCACCTGAAATTTCTCTCTCTGCAAAATAAGGTGGGAGAGAGGGAGTACACCATTCATCTTCCACAATCTGAATCTCACTTTGAGTTAATTTATTTTATCTATATAGATGAAAATAAAAGGAAGAGGAAATCCCAAGTATGAGTGGCTTGTTATAGGCAGTAGGTTGGATATACCCATCCCTTTAAAAGCCTACATGTACATGCCTTCTCCATTAGATATTGTAGGTAATCCTCCCTGCGATAGATCTGCTCCCGACAAGCATCAACTCCTATATGGATTAGGTTTTCCTTTTCCTCTCATGCTTTGCGTACTTTTGTAATTTTATACTCCCTTTGATTTTTTTAATATTTGCACTCTTCATTTTTTGGTATGGTATTTTTATATTGGCACCTTGTTCTTTTGAAAAATTCTAGATTATTTCCATCCACCAAATTTATGTTTTTTTCTCCCAATTCAAACTCACCACTCATTTCACCTTCTAAAGACCTTGTGCCATTTAGAAGAGGGACAATATTTAGAGACTAGTAGGAGTAACACAAATTTATACCAAATCCACCAAACTATATTAGGAATGCAAGGACATTTTACTTCAAAATACTGTTGTTTAGGCTCAAGAATGCAGGAGCTATATATCAACGGTTGGTGGATAAAATATTCAAGGAGCAGGTCGGCAGGAATGTGGAGATATACGTGGATGACATGGTGGTCAAAAGAAAAAGCTACAAAAATTTTCTCGACTACCTGAGAGAAACATTTGAACGGTTTCGTAATGCCAACTTGAAGCTCAATCCATCGAAGTGTACCATTGGAGTGGGGGATGGAAAATTCCTAAACTTTACAGTATCCAATTGAGGGACATAAGTCAATCCAAAAAAGGTTGACGCCTTCCCCAAGATGCAGTCCCTGAGATCGACTAAAGACATCCAACGCCTTACGGGTACCTTGGCTGGCTCAATTCGATTCTTATAAAAGGGGCCAAAAGTATCTTCCATTCTTGTAGATATTGAATTAAGCAAAGAAGTTTGAGTAGATAGAAGCGTACAAGACAGCTTTCAGCAGTTGAAAGAGCATATTCCCGTCCTACCAACACCGATGAAGCCTAAAAGGGGGGAGGTACTTTACTTATACATCTCAACATCACCGAAAAACCATTAGTGAAATACTGATCAAGGATAAGGAGTGTCGTCAACACCTCATCTACTTCATTAGCATAGCGTTGCAAGGCCTTGACAACCCTATAGAATGCTAAAAATATTCATCCTGGAATAAGTGCATGCAACTCGGCATTTACAACTCTATTTTCAATCCCACACAATAGAACTTACTCACCAACCATCCATCCGATAGGTTCACCTAAAACCAGAGGTATCAGGCACAATGATGAAATGGGTGTTGGAGTTAGGTGAGCACAACATTCAATACAACCCTAGAACGACAATCAAAGGACATGCCTTGGTTGATTTCATTGTGGAAATGATAGAGGATCTGTAAGAAGACCAACCCATCAAAGAAATATAGAAAATTGCAATTACATGTAAATGGATCATCTCACGTGGGAGGCAGTGGAGTAGGAGTTCTCTTAACTAGGCCACTTGGAAAATATATTCCATGTGCCTTACACTTGACTTATGAATCACTAATAATGAAGCGGGGATTGAGGATTTGATTATAGGCTTGAGATTGGCCAAAGACTTAGTCGTACAACATTTAGAGATATTCAGTGACTCGTAAATAGCAATTCAACAAGTCAAGGGGGAGTGAAATGTTAGGGAAAGGGAACTTCAAAAATATTTGGAATTAATGCAGCCGATACTGAGAAATTTCAAAATCTATACCTTGACACAAGCGCCAAGGGAACAAAATCAGAAAGTGGATGTCCTGAGAAAATTGGCATCAACGTACCAAAGTCCAGAGACTCCTAAGCAGTTGTTGATGGAAACATTGAAATGTCGCGGTTATGAAGAGGAGTCTGTAATGGCCATAGATAAATTAGAGAACTAGATGAAACCAATCATAAAATATTTAAGAGATAGTATATTACCTGAAGAGAGGTTGGAGGCCTGAAAGATTAAAGTTAAAGCACCTAGATACACAATGCATGACAATACCTTATACGGAAAAGGATATCTGATGCCTCTCCTATGACGTGTAACACCAAATAAGTAAAGTACCTAATCCAAGAAGTACATCAAGGGGTACGCAGGGCACACCAGGGAGCTAGGTCAATCGCCAAGAAATTAAAGGTCGGATA
>JAULKM010115164.1:0-22077 GCA_032355605.1 Rubia tinctorum | reverse complement strand
CTCACATAAAATGATTGTCTCACATAAATAGGACGTCTCACTTGAACCCTTGCATATATATATATATATATATATATATATATATATATATATTGGTGTGTGTGGGTGTGTGTATATATATAGGTTCAAGTCAGAACACCCGCTTAATACTCATTTATGTGGGAACAAATCTAAATCATAGAAATAATTTGATCAATGGGTTCAAGTGAGAACGCCCCTTAATACTCATTTATATGAGAATAAATCATAACCATAGAAATAATTTGATCGTGATATTTATTTGTTTCTCAAAACCATATAAAAATGCAGGTCATATTTTCCAATTGTATAGTACGCATACATCTGTAAACTTTCTTTCTTCCTTGTTTTTCCTTCTGGTTTTTAACTTTTTTTTTCCTTTCTTTCCTTTTTGTTTACATTCTCTTTTCACGTATTCTTTCCTTTTTGTTTGACAATCTTTTCACGCATCTATTTTTATTGTTTGTTTTATTTTTGTTCTTTTATATTTTTACCTTATTTGTATTTAAACTATGAGTTGCACTTTAAACACCAAATTAATTTCATAACACACATAAATTTATAAAAGAAGCACATACTAGTTACATTTGAAACACTTTCAAGCGTTGATTGAAGCACCTATGAGTTGTACTCTAAGCACCAAATTGGTTTTGTAGAATGCACATGGTATAAAAGAAACACCTAAAGGTTACACTAGAAGCACATAAAAGCGATGGTTGAAACACCTAGTAGCTGTACTCTAAGCACCAAATCGTTTGCATAGCACATTCAAATTATAAAAGAATCACATACATATTACATTTAAAACACTTATAAACGATGGTTAATGCACCTATAAGTTATACTCTAAACACCAAATTATTTTCATAGTACATGCAAGTTATAAAAGAAACCCTTACTATTTACATCTTAAACACTTACAAGCAATGATTGAATCAACTACGAGGTATACTATAAGCACCAAGTTATTTTTGTAGCACACGTAAGTTATAAAAGAATCACCTACGAGTTGTAATCTAAACACCAAGTTGTTTTCATAACACTTACATTCATTTTATCCAAATAGGGGTACATTTGGAATTCCACAAAAGCATGAGGCTATTAATGTTGGGAGGCTAAAATACTATAAATAATTAAGTTTTGGCTTACTCGGATGCCACTGACTAAAAAAATGAATGTTTTTGTTTGATACAATTAATAATGAATATAAACATTGCTATAATTTCGAAATGTATCCAAAACTTTTATGTAACCAATTATTTCCAACTTAGTTAACCATTTCTATGGTTATTTGTAAATAGATAAAAGAAGTACCTATCGATTACCTAACACTTACAATAATTGGTTGAGTTATCTATGAGTTCTACTCTAAACACCAAATTGTTTTCGTACCTTACACAATTTATAAAATAAGCATATTCAGGTTAAATTTGAATCGCTTACAATTAATGTATGAATAACCTATGAGTTGTAATCTAAAAACCTAATTGTTTTCGTAACATGTTCAAGTTATAAAAGAAGCACATATAAGTTACATTTGAAACACTTATAAGCAATGGTTATAGCACCCGTGAGTTATACTTTAAGCACCAGCTTGTTTTCGTAGCAAGCACAAGTTATAAAATAAGAACCTACATATTACATTTGAAACAGTTGCAAGCAATGGTTAAAGTAGCTACGAGTTCCACTCTAAGCACCAACGCAATTTATAAAATAAGCGCATTCAAGTTACATTTCAAGCACATACAAGCAATGTTGGAAAAACCTATGAGTTGTACTCTAAGTACCAAGTTGTTTTCATAACACGAAAGTTATAAAATAAGCACATACAACTTACATTTGAAGTACTTACAAGCGTTGATTGAAGCACCTACGAGTTGTACTCTAAGCAACAAGTTATATTTTTATTAGCACACAAGTCATAAAAGAAATGGTACATTTGAAGAACTTACAAGCAACTATTGAAGCACCTACGAATTATACTCTAAGCACCAAATTATTTCCGTAGCACATATAAATTATAAAAGAAGCATATACTAGTTATATTTGAAGTCTTTATAAGAAACGATAGATGTACCCACGAGGTATCATCTAAGCACCAAGTTATTTGGCTTAATATATGTACAAGTTTCATTTGAAACACTTACAAACAGTGCTACCTACAAATTGTAATCTAATCATCACCGTTTTCTAAACATATTGGTACCCTTATCTTGAATTTAAAGACTCTGGAACACAGCATCCATCCAAACACTCAAATGACCATCATTTAAGATAATGGAATCTGTTGCACAATTACGTAATTCAGGTGAGCAACCTGAGTGATACTACAAAATCAGAATCGCGAAGCTAATATTTGCTTCCAATATTATCGGTAAGTGGCTAGTTTTTTGCGGCCCAATGGTGAGAAATATTTTTAAATCTGAATTGTTGATGTAATGAAATTAATGTTCAGGATTTGTTCTACATAAGTTAGTGTTTCCATATAATATAGGTGTTCTAACATGATCCTAATTCTTTCTCTATATATGTTTGTATATATATATATATATACATATATACTGTATATTCTCTTTAATTTATTATTTTTAATAATAATATTTACATTTCTTATTTATTTATTTTTATTATTACTAGTATTCTTCTTTTCAATGTTTTAAAATTGGTAGGCAATTAATCAATGTATTAATTCAGTTGTGATTTTGATATTGTGAGATTTTATACATATTTTCTGATAACATTTTATTAATTATAGAATTTCCAATATAATTTATCATGGGGCCATTCAATTGAAAACTTAATTTACCATTTCTTACTTTATCTTTTTGGATGTGCAAATTTTATTTCTCGATTTGTTTCTATCTCGGTTTATTATATTTTGATACCTATTTTCTTTAATTGTCTTACCTATTTCTTGAATAAAAACTTGTATCTAATGTACTAAAGACGAATGATGTAATAATTTAACATCTAACAATAATTTTAAATTTCTATGTTGTTTAGTTTTTTAAGTTATTTCAACGTGTAGTCGAATAAAGAAAAACAGAACCAGATCATTCTGGTTTAAACATTATATTGCCAACGAACTAAATTTGTTTAGGGTGGGGGTTCACACTCTCACCCCCTTAAGGAATTTCATCCCCGGAATTTCAATTTCTCACGTAACCAACTCAGGCTACTTATCCCTTATGTATGCTTACCCTTCCCAAGTTGCTTCTTTAAATTTTTCACTACAAGAATTGACATCTAATACTTCACCCCTTTTATCTCGAATGTTTTGAATTACGTCAAATAACTGAAGTAAAAGTTTTTTACCTTAGTTTTTTTTCTTGAAGTAAATAATAATATTTTCCTCGGTTAAAAATGAGGTAAATAATAGGTTTTTTTTACCAGTGTTGTATGATAACTGAGGTAAATAATATTCTAAATAGAAGTAAAAAGTATAACCGACTTAGGTGTGACGTCGACAATATGTGCACGACCTAGCAGCATTAGTCATTAATGAGATTACCGGCTTCACACTGTTGATTGGTTGAACCGAAATGCTCACGACATTAAGGAGCGACATCGCATCTTTTAGGATTGTTTTTGGCTCTTTGAACAAATTCAATCATAATATCCAAATTGAATGGATGACATGAAAAACAGAGTCGGTGACATCGCACTTAAAATCGGTCATGAATTCGTTATGACCGAATTCTAGAATGCAGTGTCGCACAGGCCCCTCGATCCAAACCAGAGCCTAAAAATATTTAAATTAATTGATTCATGCGATGTCGTAGGTTGGTCGATAACATGTCGGTAAGTCCGACATCATAATTGTGAATCCAGAGCGACGTCACACTTCTATGTCATACCTAATAAATCAACCATGATTAAGAAACTTAGCCTAAACTGGGAATGTACCATCTTTAGGTCCCAATCTTGGTTCCCCAAAACCAGTCACAAATTTCTACAAAGAAAATTGAAAAATTAAAATCCATGTAATCCAAAGCATGAAATGCTACCATAAAATCCATAAAATATCCTAACGAATTCAAAAACAATTTAAAAAACATAATATCCCAATAAAATCCTAACCTAACTTCATCAACAAGTATGACTAATCTAAAACACAAATGGTACTCATTCGTCTGGTGGAATTGGTGGGTTAAGAGCTTCTTTCGACGAATTATCTTCATAGTTTTGACATTTAGCCCTCGGCGACCATTCTGTGGAATACTCGGAATCTCCAATGCTAGACCCCCATTCATCATCTGTGGTTTTTCAGCCCATCATCATCATCCTCAGGCCTCTCATCCCCAGTGTGATACTCCACCTCAGGTGCATTCATCACACTGGCAACCATAGATCTCAGCCCCGCCAATTTTTCCATAATGAGACACACATTGAGTCTGTACGCTGAGTCAATGCTTTGGTCGGCCACATCCTTCAAGAGCATGGCCCAAGTGTTACGTTTAAGTCTTGTGGAAAAACTTATAAGTTATATTAATTTTAAGTTATAAAATTTAAATATAAAACACTTGGAATAAAGATAAATGTACCATAAACTATTATACCTGATTGCGGGGCAGGAGTGGTGGGGAAAGGATGCCCTGCTGTAGAAGCCGATGGAGTGGCCTCGGGCCAGGGTGTGGCTGGCACATCCTGATTTCCCTTGGGGACGTTGCGATCAATCCACGTACACGTCTCCCAATGCAAATGCTTAAGCCAGAAGTAGCTCTCATCGTAGTACTTTGGCTGGATATTTTGTTTTGATTTGATGCGAACCTTCTTCTTCTTCTCCTAAATGGCGGTGATGATGTTGCCATTGGGGAGTGTCATGCTCTTTGGGATGAGGGTCACTTGGTGCATCTCCTGGATAATGGTGTACCCAGGGTGGACTACCCAAGGTGATAGTACATGATGGCCCCAATGATCCTGCAGTCCAAAGGATGTCCGACCAGGATCAATATTTGTACAGTTAAATTGTACATCATCCACTCCTCAAGATCGAGGACATCAATCTTGATCTGCCTCAGATGGATGAGTATGTTCCCCACATCAATTTTGAATTAATTTGGTTGGGGTCAACCTCCCTAGATGGGTCATTCTCGTCGTTCCGTGGAGGCCAAGTGTCCTGGCAGTACAGCTATAGAGGGTGAACATCCGGCTAATCATCCTCATCGATTATGCACCTAATCACCTCATCGATCAACTCTGTCATCAATTCTAAGTCCATCCCGTTCACTCTTGTTCTGTACAGGTTCATTTTGAGAAGAGTGAAATTGGAGTTGAACTCTTTAACCTCCGTGTCATATGTAGATTTTTCCAAGCATGTGAACCCTCTATTCCTAACTGTTTGAAGAGTTTGAGGAAGACATCGAGATGTAGTCGCTCCACGTCCTCTCCCTTCATCACCCCTCACCACTTTATTCTTCGGTATCAGATCATTTTGAAATGCTTCTCTACCTCCTCATTAATGAAGCGTATCTTGTCCCATATTGGCGATAGATAGGCGGTCACGGTTTTCACCTTCCTGGAGCGCGGGGGACCTGCTTCTATGGTGTTGCCTCTAGATCTCTTAGATGTATACTTCATCTGAGAGGTAAGGGAATTTATAGTTAGTGCAACGACCAATAAAGTAATGAAGGTTATGTTTTTGGCCAATTTCGCATGAATGTCGCAGACACTTTAGCTATACCGATGTGCACCATGCGAAATCACATATTTATATGTATGAATGTGTGACGTCGCACGTCTAGTCGACTTAGTCAAAATAACGTGCGACTTGTACCCAAATGGTCCTAAAACACCTATAATTCAACTAACATCAATAGCAAAACATAAACAAGTACTATGCTAATAATGAATACCAATTATCAGTGTTATAATAGTTCCCTACACCATAGCCCTAGTCATGAACTTGCAAAGAAAGCCTAAACGATAATGGATAAACCTAAAACATAATCACACAACGAAATCCAACAACTCATTCAATGTAAATTTAATAAAAAAAACATGAAATGGTCAATGATATAAGTCCCCCAAAGCAACAAAAGCACCATCACATTTTTTCAAAATCCTTACCTTATCCATTTTTCTTTACTCTTCACTTGTTGATAAAATCAGCCAATGGACTATTTTGAATTCGAAATGAATGTTGACTTTGGGGCTATATAGATTTGAAAAGGTGATTTGGGGTTGGGATTTGATGGTTTTCCGACCATTTGTTTTTCTCAGTTTGGAGATTTTGGTGCTACTTTGGATAGATTGGGAATGCGAGTGGTTTGGGGGTGGGTTGCTTATATATTCAGTGTGAAATGTTATTATTTAAACAGATAGTGCAACGTTACAGACACTGTCGCATAAAAAGACACAAACAAAAAACAAGTGCGACATCGTTTTTCGTATATTTTGGGCCACATAAATGAGTAGGCCCAAATATTATATATTTTGTCCTAGACTAGAGGGAATTGAATCGACATTAGCCGAATTCGCCAACCTAATCGACATAGCCTAGGGATGACCAACGCATTAGCAAAGTCTCATATAATGATAACTATGCCGAATTAGACAAGTGGCCCAAACCCAAAATATCTCCAGGCCATATCAATGGTGGACTGAAAACACATATGCCCAATGTCACATTTATATATCGCCGTTCCCGAAAATATTCCAACATTGTAGCGACGTTGCAGAAGGGATTGTGTGTAGATTTTTCCAAAAGCAATAAATCTAAGGCCAAACAATTTAATTACCAAATTAATTAATATGGTAATATTTTTTGGTAATAAAATAAATAATAAATGCATTGGAGTAAGGAAAAAAAATTGCATCTGGATACGTCCGGTCTTGAAAACCCCTTACTCGTGTATAAGAATGTTGATAATCCATCAGCTCATAATGTAAACCTATAAAATTGTTATATTAGGTATGTTTTTGCCCCGAATGACATTGGCTATGACTGACCTTCAACATTGTTAACTGTCGAATAGGTAGCTGTCTAACCCTCACTTGTATAATAAGGTTGACTATCCGTGGTTTCGTAAGAAAAACCCTATGTAATTTTTAGAGCTTGTATTCTTTGGACTCGAATGAGATCAGGTAGGTATGGAATTGAAAAATCCTTACCTTTGGCCATTTGTATTGTTTGAACCCTTACTCATTAGATAGGGTTGACTATTTGTGGGCTTAATTGGAAAACCCTATGTAAATGCTATAAGTAATATCTTGTGCCATCAAATGTAAATGGCTATGACTGGCCTTCAAAAATCTTAACCATCAATATGGGAATTGTGAAACAGAAACTTTTGTAATAAGGTTTAATATCCCTGGGATTATAATGAAAACCATAAGTAATTGTTATAACTAGTATCTCTTTTGGCCCCAAATGAGATCGGCTATGTTTCACATTGATCAAGGAACCACTGTGATTGGTAATGTTCGAACACTTTCAGTCGTGTGACGTGGGTTGAATTTTTGTGTGCTTAAACGAAAAACCATAAGAAGTTGGTAGAACTGACATTGGCTATTACTGGTCTTCATCAATTTAACTGTTGAAAGGGTAATGTTTGTACCTTGATAATGTATAAAGGTTCACTATGATTTTTCTTATTGTGGAAACCCTATGTAACCAATAGAACGTATATTTTTTTGGCCATGAAATAGATTAAGAAAAACCTATCAAACCCTAGGATGCGATGTCGCATTAGTTCTCTCCCTTACCGGGATTGACCGACTTGTGGGCGATGTCGTATACTCGTGTGTTTGGTCCATATACATGCCTATTATATCCCATTTAATCCATATTATTACCTTGATCGAGAAATCTCAAAAGACTGTCCTACTGAATTATCAAAATCGACAGCTACACGTCCATATCAAATAGCATGGAAGGGATTCTCATTTTATAGATGCATTTCTTCATGTCAAATCTGCTAAAATGATGTTAAATATCTTCTCTTTTTATTTGTGTGTAGTTTGGATATGGATTTTACTTTAATTGAAGAATAACTAAATAATGAAAGTGAATGAATAATTGGGTTGAAAGTCTCATGAATAGAAATGGGAGAGTTTGGGTAGGTTAATGGAAACACCACTTGTAGTCTTGTACAATAAGGTTCATGAAGTTTATGTTAAGAAGAAATGGAGTTCAATAATTAAATTTAGTTTTAGAGAAAGACTAGCAAAAATGCAATCAAAATTAGGATTACTTCATTCCGTATTTGTATTTCATGACTAGTGTCAATTGAACAACAAATCATATCTTAATATTAACCAAATATACATTTCTTTATTTCCAAAAATAAATATAAATTAAGTTGTTATTTTTAGTAGATATATATACACACACATCTACTTTTAAGACATTTAAGTAAATCATTAATATCATTTCTTTTTAGAGTAAAATTACTATAAGCCCGTAGTTAGGAGAGTGATCTCACTGGAGAAACACTTTATTTTCTTTTGTTTTAATTTAACTAAATGAACCAGGCATGGTGAAGGTTTGAGATATTTCGTTATAATACGTATTTATTATTAGTTATTAAGAATATCATTACACAATTGCTTCTATAATACTCTATGATTTTGTGATCTTCGTGCAATATATTTTTGCTTTCTTGATTATTTGCTTGAACGTGATATGATAAATTGTTGGGTGTATATTTGATTTCTTGAATCAATCGCTTGTTTGAATTCTATTTTTCTTGAACTTGATATTGGTCAGCTGTGTACGTGATCACTCTGGACCAATTACTTGTTTGAACTTGACATTGGGCCGGTGCACCAGACTAATTACTTGCTTGTACTCTTGCTTGCTTGATACGGTGGCCCCGAACCTGCTTAGCTTCGAAACTGACGAGTCAGCAACGGGCTAGATAGCTCGGCTAGATGTCTAAGAAGGTCTTGTTTGTACTCTCGAGATATACCATGTGCAGCACACAATTCTTGCTTGCTTGATGGGCGTGTGTTGTCGATGTTGATCCTTGGGATCTCTCTCTTTCTCTTTCTCGATATTTTGAGATGATACTCGCTTGCAGGTAGTTGGAGTATAATTAGAAATCCAACTATAGGCTCACATAGAGACTTGATGGATTGCTACGTATACTCCTCTCTCTATCCCTTACATGAAATATGTGTTTATTTATCACGCTTTCTTTGTGTTATATTGTCATATAATATCACTTGGTAAATTTTTCTAAACCATTGAGACCTCATTGACCATGGGCTCATTCTTTTAAGTTAATTTTTTTTCCAGATGTTTTGGAAGAATGTTCGACTCGAGTGATAGAATCAGAGACTATAGGCACGCCATTGAGCTACAGTTATTATAAACTCAACTCCCAGGAAAAAAATGTAAAATTCTAAAAGTTTTAAGAATCTATAATATACCTTGTTCTAAAATTTCATAGAAGTATATTTATAAATTTTAGTTAATTATTTATCTTGCTCTTTCTACTGCTGAGTCCTGGCGTGAGCTAGGCAAACACTCGATTACGGCCTCTTCAATAAACAGGGAGGTTAAATCGGGGTGTCACATATATCAATATCAACATCAACAAAGGATTCCAATGTACAAGAATCTCAAGCCATGCACCAGCAAATTAAGCCATAATGCTGATAACTTTACACCCCAAACCCCTAATTCTACTAATAATAACACAACCTTAAAGGAACGGGGATATAAAAACAATCAACACTAGACATTTGACAACAACAACAACAACAACAGGTGAAAGCCGAGAGATATATGTAAACCAACAATAACCCACACAAAAGCAAACATAAAAACACAGAGAAATCAGCTGGAATCAAACAGGCTCGGTACATGACAAATAGAAATCAAAATTCAGCTCAAAAATAGTGCCAAAAGTAGGAATTAGCTCATAACGAGGTTAGAAAAGGATTAGAGCAGGCAGAAATGGAAGGGGAATTCCAGTGTTGCTAATGCTAGCGGCGAAAGGGGCTAAGGGGGTGTCAGGATTTAGGGTATGGGAATGGGAGAAACGAGAAAAAAAGGTAGAGAGAAAATAGGAAAGAAGAGTATTTTCTAGCAAGTTTTCAGGACGTATCTTCTAGCTACAAAAAAATTAGACTCAACATTTTGGAGATATATACCTTTCAGAGTGGCTTGATTTCCAATTTGTACGTACAGGCTGTGCGGGTTGAGCGTTTATAGGTAGACCATTTTAGAAGAGAGAAGACTTCATTTAAATCTACCACACATTTATAATAAAGCAAGAATAGTATAAAATAAAAATATTCATATGAAGATAGCCTGCGGCTCTTGTGAGGGGATTGTATGATTCTCCTCTGTTGGATAAACATTTGGCAGATTACTAGCCTCGTTCATCGGAATATTAAGTCTAGACGATTTACGAAGAGGAGGCTGGCCTTTTCTCTGCATTTTCTTTTTTGACAACTTCAGACAATTCAATGTTAGGCTGCTCCTCATGTTGTTTCTTAGTTTTCTCCTTCTCTTTACTAACAACTTCATCCAATACAATGGTGGGCTGCTCATGTTGACGGTGAGATTTTGAAAAATCTGGGGACAAGATGAAACTTGTATCATCAGGGTCTGGAGCCAATTCAACAGTAGACTTCTTCCCAAAAAAAAATTGATCTCTAAAACTGCATTCCAAATTACCGGATCGTTGAAAACATCATCATCGTCTAACATCGGTATCTCTCCAGTGGTACCTTGATCTTTTTGAGTACTTGCCTTTTCATCCCCCTTTTCTTCAAATTTTGTAGTCATTGACACTGCAAGCTTGTTAAACTTTGTAATAGCTTCGTTGTTTGGGAACATAGCTTTAGCATCTTCCAGCCTTTCAACAAACAAGCTGAAAGGCTTAGACAACTCGATTGCAGTTTAGCGACTTGATGAATGCAGACCTAAAACAAACAAAAATTAAAAGTATGTTAAAATTAATCGCAATGTTCTGTTAGAAATAAAAGAAGTTGACTTAAGAAACAATTCAGAATAAAGGTAACAACACGTTTAACTGCAACTATGCGAGTCCTATAAGCTTATTTACTAGCTTCTGTTCATGTGCTAGCATAACATAACATACATTTTGTCTACATTTTTTTAATTAACAATCAGATTCATATGCACAGTATGTGATCATTGTCTAAAAGTTTTGATTGCCAATAAGATTCATATACAACCAAAAGAATATAACAAAAGGTATCTGCAACATGAAAATTTTCACAAAATGAAAATTGGTAATTCAACCGTCCAGATACTTTTATCTATAGAAGTAGTGCTTAAAGCAGGAGTACATAAATACAAAAACAAATTACAGAAAAGGAAAAGAAATTATTCTTAATCAGTTTGCCAGGACTGAAAAATGCAATGCCATGTACAAACAGTTTTATATAGGGTTGTCATTTACTCAGACTCAGAACAACAACAAACACAACACAACAATCAGAAAGGCTGTGTAAACAAGTTCATATACAACACATTACACATATATTTTGGAAATTCAATAGTATAATTCAAAATAGAAAAGTAGAACAAGCTCACAAAAAATCAAGTTGTTTTACCTTTTTGACTCTAAAGTCTCTTTGTCGTGAACTCCTTCCATGTCAATCACTAACCGTGGTCTCACTTGTCTTTCCCCATAATCACGAGCCATTCTTTTCTCATAGGCGCGCCTCTCATAAATATCCTTCTTTTCCCAACAGCATAGTAAGGGGAATCTCCTCTCACTGGAACGTCTCATAATAGTCACGCGATCAAGATACAATATCTGAAGAAAAAAATAGAAGTTTAATTAAAAAATGCACAACTTTAACAGTATACATAATAAATACATGACCATAACTTACCACTAGCGGTAATTCAGGTCCTGTAAACCTAGAAATACCATTTGAGTTCCGCCACTATCTACTACAATCATTCAATCATTCAAACATTCAAGAGCATACTGACACCAATTGAAATGGCGAATTGAATCAACATCAGATAGAAATTTCAGAATCTTCAAATTTGGAGTTTCTTTCTGATTACTTTTCAGCAATTTGGAGACCACCATAATGACAAAGTTCCGCTTGAAATCATCTCCTCCAGTTCTTTGCTCCCTCGGTCTAACTCCAATGTCCGTTATGCTAAATTGATTCCTGGCCGTTCCAAAAACTAGGCCACATGCATTTGCCAAATTTTCAAATTCAAAATCTGCAGCCACTCTCCCAACTTTATTCACTTTATATCCAGTTTTGGGTAAATCTAAAATCATATAAAAGTCTTCTACTCCAACTTCCAAACGTTCTTTACCCACTTCCAAACAGCAGCACTGAAGGGGGTTGTAATGATTCATTAGTCACGTACATAGATCAAATGGATACTCATCCATCTTCAACTCAAACAACCACTCAAACTCAATAGATTCGACGTCCCTTCTCTGCTCCAATGTTAGTCCCTCAGCAATGGAGTTACGCAATTGAGTCAGAGACATTCTTTAAAATTATTTTGGGACAATATCTTGTGAAACTAAAACCAGCAGGAACAACTATTAAAATCATAAAAGAATAATCAAGTTAATATAAAAAATGCTTTAATAACTATAAATGTAACTAACTCATTTAATGGAAATTATTACCAAATGATGGACCAACACTCTCAGCTTGTTCTGCGACCATAAATACAAGAGATTTCCATTTAAATGACATCTGGAACCTATTTAAAGAAACAAAGTGTATGTAGTTACTACCAACGTAGTAAAATTTATATTTCAGGCAAAAAGAAATTTTGCTCTTCATGCATACTGCATATAAAATTATGGCGTCGCAATATAAATAAGCTTCTTCAGCTGTACAGTGACTAAACATCCAAGCTACCATAAAATAGGAGACAAAAACAAGATCCAAACATTCATACCTCTAGTGCAGGAAACTACGTTTAACCAAGGCAATTAACAATCCACGCATACAGAATTTTACACATGATTAGTGTGATGGTCTAATTGTGTTTCCTTATTTTAAGAAAGTGATTTTAATTACAGTTCCATTGCATGTTCATGACTACTAGTCATATCTACGCTAAAAAATCAGCAGCAAAAACAACATGAACATCAACAGAGATTACAATGGATAAGATATACTTATCATTCACTGATGTATTTAAATAACAACCTGAATAGATGAATAAACCCTAGGTCACATTTCTGAGGTTTGATCAAACAAAAATAATAGCTCACAACAATCACAAAATCGACATTCAATGAGCACATTAATATGAAATTGGAAAATAATTGAAAATTTAAGCGAGCCAAACCTTTGAAAACCTAGAAAATTGAAGGAGCGAAATGGTTAAACCGTAGAGGATGGTGGAGAAGCAGGTGTTAACGGTGGTTAGAGAGATTGTCAGCGGCGAGAAAGATTAGGAGAGGTCAGTGGCGGAGTAGGGCGAAGAAATTAGAGATTAGCTACAGAGAAGGGCGGAGAAGGGCAGAGCAGAATGGAGAACGACGGAGGAGCTCACCGTCATTGGCCGGCAAAAGAGGGTGGAGCAAAAATAATGACGGAGGAGGAGTTGATCGTTGTTGGCCGGTGGAGGATGACGAATGTCAACGGCGAAATTTTGAAATAAAACTATAATTTTAGAAATGCCAAATTTTTTATTTTGGAAAATGTAATTTTGGTTTATTGAATGTGGGCCATTGGATCATCTTATTTGAAGGGTTAGTATTTTGTATCACATAAGCAGGTTGTCTCATATAAGATAAGTTGTCTCACCTGATCCTATTAATATGGTATCAGGGTCATGGATTATTAGGACTTAGATAATCCTGGTTTAAACATTTCAAATTCAATGAATTTAAGAAGCTAGAAGAAAGACACTGTTAAAAAAGTGTTATTCAAGAAAATGAAATATCCGAAAACATAGAAGCACTTAATAGATGGACAATTCCCAGAGTAGGAACTGGAACTGTATATCAGTTAGGAACTTTTGAAAAAATAGGTTTAAAACAAGTAGTAAAAACTACAGAAGAATCATTAACATTAGAAAATGATGAATCGATAATCAAATTATTAAGGGAAAATGATATCATTAGATAAAAATTAAAGAATCTGATCAATATAAAAACAACATAATGTTCCTATAGGACACTGTGAATGGAATGTAATGCCCTTCAGACTAAAAAAATGCACCTTTAGAATTTCAACAGATTATGAATGACATATTTACTCCTTATAGTGACTTTATTATTGTATATATTGATGATATATTAGTCTTTTCTAAAGATATATATTTCAGACACCTTGAAATATTCAAAAAGATTGTAATACAAAATGTGGTGGTAATATCCAAGCCAAAAATGAAATTATTCCAAAAAAATATAAGGTTTTTAGGACATAATATAAAACAACGAAAAATTGTTCTCATTAATAGAAGTATAATATTTGCATAAAAAAATCCAGATGAAATAATTGATAAAACTCAGTTGCAAAAATTTCTAGGAATTTTAAATTATATCTCCTCTTATTATGAAAACTTAGCAAAAGATACTGCTATTTAATATGACAGATTAAAAATCAATCCTAAACCATGGACCAAAAGTCATACAGAAATAGTAAGAATTTTTTAAAAAAAGTAAAATATTTACCCTGTCTAATGTTGGCAAACCCAAACATGGAGAAAATAGTGGAAACAGATGCAACTGAAATAGGATATTGAGATATACTAAAACAAATATGTCCTAAAACTACAAGAGAATATCTAGTAAGATTTTATTCAGGAAAATGGTCCGAAAGCAAAAAAAATTATTCGACAATAACAAAATAAATATTAACAATACTTAAATGTGTGTTAAAATTTCAGGATGATTTATATAATCAAAAGTTCACATTTTTACTGATTGTAAATCAGCCTCATATGTTTAAAAAGGATTTCAAGCATGATGTCTCAAACAGATATTTGCACGATGACTGGCTTATTTAAGCCCATTTGATATGGAGATAATATATAAAAAGGGGGAAGAAAATAGTCTCCCTGATTTATTGACAACAAAATATTTAACATGATTGAATTTTATGTTTTCCACAGTATGCGGCTCCCAGGGAGGGGATGGACAGATAAAGGCTCATATAGGGGTCGAGGAGGCAGAGGTAATATCCTTACCCAGCATGGAGGTAAACAACTAATAGTTTAAAATATAGCTTCATCATCCTCTGGTATTTACAAAGATCATCCTTTATACAAAGGAATTCATGAATTATATTCAGGCCAAATTTGGCAATGAGTCGGAAACTACATATGCCCGAGCAGCAGAAGAACAAGAAGATAATATTGCTTCCTACCAAAAAAAATAAACCAAGAGGAAATCATATTATTTCTTGAAAACAAATATTTACAATGGGGAAAGGGCACATGGTCCTTAATGCAAAGATATTTTGATACAGCGATGTAGATGCATATAAATCAAGACCCTATTATGAGGGCCTGCTAAAAGCAAAAGAATCTTGTGAAATAACACATTTCACCCCAACAAATGTTTTCAACATTTATAATTTCAGTAAAATTATTATAAAAAGGATTATATCCCCTGAAGAATGGGCCTTATCTTCAATGAAATAAAAAGGATTCACCTCTCCTGAGTTAAGAATGACTAAAAAATACAATTACTAGGATTATATCTCAGCCCTGAAAAAGTATTTTTCTGTGAAAATTCCAAAAGAAAACATACTTGGTTTGTTCTAATTGACGAACAAGTTTTTCATAAGCAAATTCCAAATTTCTTTTCAACATGGTAGCTATCATATGGCCCAGAGGCAACTATTTTTCCACAAGAATTTAGAGATTTATATCTTAAATGGGTAGATATATCACCAAAATTAATGGAACTTGAAAATAATAGAACATGGATTAATAATATTGGTCCAATGTATTTCTTTTCGGAATTCGCCATTCCATGGATATAAAAATGGGTTCCTGAAGTCAGTCATACTGATCACCAAGTTCCCTGTTTAAAAAATAAATTGTATACCAAATTTTGTGACAAATTGATAAAAAATGATTATACCACCGGCCAAATACATGGCATAGAACTCTTACAAGTAATATCCTTAAAAATAAAATAATATGAGAAGCGAATTGCTCAGCACCAGAGGAGTCAAATAAGTCTATTCCAACATCTTATGCAATGACTGCAAATGCAACAAGGTCTTATTTCAAAGGAAGAAATCATCAAGTCATACTTGAACGAAGTAAAAAAAGACCTATTCCATAATACTGGCAAGGCAAAATCAGATGCATCCATGGCATCCTAGGGGGAAGATGATTCCCAAAACCCCTATGATGAGGAAGGCCTTGAAGACATTCTAGATGAACTTTGCAAATCAGCCACGAAAAATTTGAAAGAAGGAAAATAAGAAATCAATCATGCAAGGCAGAAAGAAGAATAGAGGACCCTCAAAGCATTAATAAAGATGCTGCGACAAGAAGAAATGGAGAACCCCAGGAAGCATTATGCAAATGCTTTCCGGATTTCAAAAGTCCAAGAGCATATACTATTACGGAATTGAAAGAATTAACTTCAAATCTGATTTGTAAATAACCAAGAAGTCTGTAGTCTAGGCTATAAATAGATAGATTTCAGAGAAGAAGAGGCACCGAACTACTACTACACAGATAGCTTACTTACTCACTTGTAAACACCTTCCCTTGTATATTTCCATATTTTAAGAGAAAATTTCAGCAGATTGAAGTCTTCTTCATATTGCCTTATTCTCAGGTACTTTATTTATTTTTATCAATATTTCTTGATAAGTTCATATTAGCCTTATGATAGGCTAATTTTCTGGTTTAAACCATGCTTATTTTCATGTCTAATTACTCATGACTTTAATTCTGAAAAATGAAAGTAAGTAAAAAAAAGTGTATGGGTCAATTCTACGTTTGGTTTATATTAGGGTCTGATATGTTTCCAGTATCATAATAAAGAATTAATTTTAGGGTTAGCCGTGAAAGCCCGGGATAGGTGATGAGGGTTTATTCCCTTGGATGGTTAATTCTTTATATATACTAGAAAACAAACTGTAAATGATCCATGTTTGAACTATGTGTAGTATCCATGCATACTTTCGTTTCATTTTTGAATATACTGCTGAAGAAAAATTTAAATAAACACATAATTTGAAATAAAAGAATGTTCAGATTTTTTTATACATTGATAAAGTAGTTATGATAGAAATATGTATACATATTATTTATATATTAATTTATACATGATAAAGTCTTATTTTTAGACCGACTAACTGTTAAATGGTGACATTTTATAATTAGTGAAACTGATAAGGTCATTTGATATTTACTTTTATTTATTACAATGAGATACATATGATTATGATAGGCTTTTAAAATGAATCTCTACATATAAATAGTTACTTCTTAAATAAGTTGAATGAAATAAAAATAATCAAATTTTATTATATTCAATATTTAACGATTTTTTAACTATCGAATAAACTTTAAAACTTTAAATAAAATTCTTTGTTTTTAATTTAAATGTAAGACGCAACATGTAAAAATAACTTAATTTTAATATTTTAATTAACAATATCGCGCAACGCCTACTACTCTGCTAGTATATTTTAATCTTTAACATCACAGACAATCTGCCACTTTATCGATAGTAATTAGTAGGAGTGTAAAAAGTATCCATTTTTTCGGCTCGTTAATCCGGATTAAAAATAATTATGCATTTTTTCTCCAATTTTCAGGATTGGTTGCTCGGCGAGTATTTTATATTTTAACGGGCCCGAATCTAGGTCACAAAAATGTTATTTTTGGATACCAGTGGTACCATATAAAATTTTAATATATTTAATTAATTTTAATCACAAACCACCATATAATAAGGATTGTTTGCGTCTGGTATCAACCGAATGTATTTATGTCATTTTGACTCCCTTTGTTTACCTAAATGATGCCGTACCAGTGACCTGTGTTTTCTTCTTGTTTTTCAATCGACCTAATTTCCCAGCCAGGATGCCGTCGACCACGTTGAATTTGCCTCCAGTTTCTTTGGTAACAATCTCTATTTCTCTATCCTCCTTCACTTTTCTCGATTTCCTTAATTTTTCTTTTCCAAATCCATTGGATTTTTCCGCCGGTGGTTCCTTCGCCTGCATAATCAAAATCTTTGATCAAGCCAACTTGTCGGAAGCATTTTGTCTCATTCTCGTCATCTTAGCTTCTTAATTTGAATATACCTTTAGACTTGAGTTTTTGGTTCACTGGTATTGCAAATTTATTTTATTTATGAGTTATAAACCTCCTATTTTATAATTCTAATTATTTGTCGTTTGCTTTTTTCGTTCTCAATTCCCAAATCTTAGTGCTGATTTGTTCCCAATTCTTTGGCCAAGTTCCTCGATCAGTTTTGTTAAACTGCGATGAAATATGAGAAAATTCAAGGTTTTACGGTGGAATTTATGTTTCTTAAACGTAGGTTGAAGGATTTGTGACGAATCATGAATGTATATATTATTTAAGAGGTTATAGAGTTATGGTCACTGTCCTTTTCTCTAAGCATGATTCGTTTTATATTGAGTAGCTCTTTATGTGTAATAATTGTTTACATTTTGATTTTTGCTTTGAAAAGTTGAAATACTAGTTGCAATGGTGTGGGACTGAAGATCTTAGGGCGCCATTTGAAATATTAGGGCCAATAAAGGATGTTTATCTACCCAAGAACTACTACACGGGTATCCTAGATACTCTAATATGCAATATTCATGTTTTCATTTGGTTGATTGAGTTAGGTAGCTGGGGTTTAATTGTTTACTGTGGAAAACGCAGGGACTTTCAAGGATTTGGATTAATGACATTTCTTATCCAGAAATTTATTTGGGGGATATAAGACTAACATATTGAACCAATGCAATGCTAATTTTAGCTACAACTTTCCCTTGCAGTTATTTGAGTTTTTTTCTATCTTAAGTCTCTGAACTACAAGATGAAGTCTAAACCTTGTAGATACCTCATGCTATGATTTTAGCTGGTGTCGGTATGGATACACATGTAGCAGTAGAGAGTGTAATAAACATGGCCAAACCAGAATTGAGGTGAAAAGTAGTAGCTTGCTCAGGTAAAGATCTTTTCTCCTTGTGTTCTTTACCTTGTTCTAGATGGTTGACAGTTTAAGTTCAAATTATACCAAGATAATATGGTTGACACACATCTTATGTGTTATATGACCTGTTTTAGACTGTTATGATAATAACAGATGTTTAGGTATAGTGTTTAGGACAGGAAGTATCTAACTTTTACTTATCGCTGGGTTACTGCCTCTTTAATTATGAAACTAGCAAATTTGTTTTTTGTTTGTTACACGACTCTTATCATAATTTAAACTTGTCTGGGGGCTGATAGTTGTTCTTATTCCCTTAGAGGAACATTTTCATATATTACCATGCATCGTCTTGGCCCATACTTGTGAACAATTTTATACCATTAGCTAACATTGATTTTTCACTGTGTATGTTTTTCTCCAGATGCACACCTTGTTCCCCTGAAGTTGCCAGAGATTCAATCCTTGACCAGAAGGTTGGAACAATGATGCCTCTGTTTAATAATTTTTGTTCCTAAATAATACTCGTTGATTTCAAACTCCATTAGTATGTGTCAGTTTCCTTTTTGCCCATGTATGTACCTCTCCCTAGGCATTCTATAGCATATCCTTTGATAAGTTAGAAATAGAATGATATTCCTGGAGATTTCTCGACAGAAGTATGCCTCTTCCATTCATGAGTTATGCATCTCCAAGCTGTTAAATGTTAGGAAAATGGCATTTGTAAAGCCTTTCTTATACATAGATGATGTTGTCTAGAGCCGATGTTGGGTATTTGTTTCTTAACATAAAGAAGCCTACATGATTATGTTGGATTGTGATTTTAAGGAGTGAGGCTTTATTGAAAGTTTGCTTTGATGTACGCAGATTGATTCTCTGACATTTATTTTGTTGTTTTTGCAACTTTAATGATCTTATATACGTATGCTATCATTTGGTTAGGCGTTGAATTGAGAATGTTCGCGAGGGACTGCAAATATACTGCTACTCTTGAAAACTTCTATGCTATGCATTCTTGCACATACGCTTTTTTTTCTTCTATTAATAGTTTGATTCGACAACTGTTTCTTGTTATGTCCTTGTTTTTGGCTACAACCAGGGTGAATCTTATAGTATTCATTTGAGATTTCCCCTTGTATCCATAATTTTTAATTTTTTTGTCACTGAGTTCATATAGAATTTACTTTTCTTTAATGTAGAAGCCCTCCTAAGTTGGCCTTGTTGTGCTGTCAGAGGATAGATAACTTTTCACTATCTGAAATAGGAAAATTTTGCAAGCAGTGTGTTCTTGAACTGTCTTGTTCAGAAGCTTCAGAGCTATTGCAGAAGCTTTTCTTGGACCCTTTGGCCTTCAAGATGCAGAGCCTGCCAAGAAGGTTCTTTTCCGGACTTTTGAATGTTTTTCAATTATTTGTGTTTAGGTGAGATCAGACTCTTATGATTGAATTTGAGATTCATTTCTTGTTGTTTAGACTTTGGTTGGTCAATATGCACCTATTGATATGGCTTCCCATATGAGTGGCTTAAACAATCCATTTGAGAGGACCGGATTATAACCACTCAACGTGAATGCTAATGCATCTGTAGTCAGGAGATTGTTGCTTATGTGATATGTCTGATGTTAGAGTTGTTGATGAAATCAGTGAGTTTTTTCCGGTTTTCAGGTACAATCTTATTGTTACCTTTGGCCGCCAGATGAATGGACTCAAGTGGGAGAAAGAAATAGGGCTGCGTGAAAGGCCAAAAATATATTGCATTGATTGCCTTGTTCAGCTTAGAAACGCATTGTACCTTTCATATTCAAATGTAAGATGATTTTCCTTGATATCACTATTGCTTTAGTAATGGAGTGACCACATTAAGTATATACGTAGATCATTTCAGTCATGTTCACTCTATTTTTACCCCATATACTCTACATGAACTTTGGTCAGGCGTCAATAATATGGCCTTAGCTATCTATTGGTACCCTTCACTGGTTTCCTATAGTATTTCTGCCACGAGTGTTGCACCAAAATAATTCATCAGAAAAGTAATCAGGTTTCCACATTTAGTTGTCTTGTAGAGCTAGCGCTCACACCTTAGCAAGAATCTTCAAAGCTAGAAAAATTATGTTCGCGATACCAGATTATGAGGTTTCGCTATGTTGTGCTTCAGATGTAGTTTCTTGTTCTTATTCTTCCCGTCAGAGGGAAATTTTCAAGGACGTTTATTGTTTGATAGTGTTTATAGAGTTTTCACTCTATGAGGATTTAACTTGTAAATTTTGGCATTTCAGATAGATTTGGAGGGAAGGATTTTATCAGAAACATAGGGCCTCCAGAATTTTACCCCATAGTGCTACTGATGTGGGTGGGTATCGGGCCTTTCAAAAACCATCTGTTTGAATTAGCAGACCACATAATTAAACAATTAGTTTTCCAAAGAATTTACGTGCTTTGCCTCCGCCATTGTTGCCCTTCGTTGAATTGAACTCTCTCTCTTCCATACAGCGTTGCCGCCTCTCCACAGATTATGTATGGTGAGTTGAACTCTCTCTCTTCCATTGTTGCCCTTCGTAGATTTACGTTCTCTTTTGCACCATAGCTTCCATGTGATTAGGCTTTGGATTAACCTTTTACCTTCTCAAGCTTTGATTGATTATTGGCACTTCTACAATTCATTTGTAGTTTAATTACAGATGGTTCTCACCGATGATATGTTTCATTGGCATATCATATATGTTAATCCACTTTTCCGGTAGTGCCTTAAAAACAGTTTAAGCATTTCATCTTTGTATAAGTTGATCTATGCAGAGACGCCTTTTGAAGATGATCTGGTACAAAGAGTCTCTTGTTTAAATATCCCGTTGAATGAAATGGTGCTCCAATTAAATTTGTTCCTTGATCATATTTATTTAGGCTGATGTATCTAGATGGTGATGGAGATCCAGATACGACTACCACCATAAATGAAGACATTCCACGTCTTGATCAAACATTCAAGGGTTTTGTTC
>JAULKM010115147.1:0-22080 GCA_032355605.1 Rubia tinctorum | reverse complement strand
CGACTTGCCATACTATCTACTTAGTTGTATTTAGTAAGCAAAAGGGCTTAAAATAGCATCTTTGAGAGGTACGACGACGACCTCCCAGGCGCCTCCACCAATTATTCAAATGTATAGAGTTTCAGACTTCATTAATTTTCAATATATTCAAGTGGTTGTTTCGGCTTCGTTGTGAAAGTGTTAGGGGTCCCATTTGTGATTTCTCATGGTGCAAGTGGTCTATGAAAATGTGGTTATGGTGGTACCGGCTTCAGTGGTGGGGTTCGTTGGTGGTGCAACAGTTAGGTGTTCCTATAAGAGCATGCTCAATTATTTGAATACATAGAGTTTCAACCTTCAATAAATTTCTATAGATTCATGTGATTGTTCAGATTTTGTTGATGGTGAGGCAATTGGATAGTTAACGAAACAAGATGTTTAAATGTAGTTTGGTTAGTTACATGCAATCTTTCTTAAAGAAATGGTTAATTTTATATATCAGCTAGGTTAAATATCAATTTAACTGGTCGAAAAAAATCAATTTAACTTATTGCTTGATGTTTGTTTTCGACAATTTTATGATGGTTGATTTTATTATAAGAAAGGTATAATTATGATGGATTCACCATGGTTACAATTACTTTTTACTAATACCACATACTATACCAACAATCGGTATATTATTTTTAAAAATCAGTACCGTACCAAATCCTTGAAATGTCAACACATCGGTATACACAAAAGTTGGTTGATATCGGTAAGGTATGGTATAATACTACCGAATATAAGTTATAATAAATTAATTATTTGCTCATAAAATAAATTATAAATAATTAAAATTTTCTATTGTATAATCTTAATTTTAGAAAATTAATTATTCTCTAATCATAATAATAAAGTAAGATAACATCAAAATAAGAACTATACTAAGTCGAGAAATTCTCTTGTTAAACCGACTAACGGTCGACCAATCATGAAAAATGTCGTTTCAATAATTTTTAAGGTTACATTATAATTATTTATACATTACGATACATTTTAAAAGTTTTTCAAAATTATAGGATCAAACCTTGTTGGAATAAATAAAAATAAACATCAAATTACCCATTAGTTACATCAAATATAAAATGTCTCCGTCTAACAGTTGCTCGATCTAAAATAAGACTTTAGGTAATAAGTAAATTATAATAAATAAAAGAGAGTTATGATTTTAAATTTTTTGTAAGGTTTAGAACAAAAATGAGAGTTGTCAAGAAATATAGTTTAAGAAAATATTTTAAACTTTTACCAATATCTAACATCTTGGGAAAAAATATATATTACATATTTAAATTATTAATTTGGTCTAATATTAACAAATGACTAAGTTTTATAACTAAATAAAAGCTCAAGTTTCACATAATATTAGTTATATTTTTAATACATAAATATGTGGTATGATACGGTAATATCATGATAATATTTTCTCAATATCATTACCATACCATAAAAAATGTATGGTACGGTACTACCATACCACATCATCAGTTACCAACATTTTCGGTACAAAAGGTACGTGGTTCGGTTGGTAGGTTGGGTTGTACGGTATTTTAGCTCAAAATGTCAGCCCTATTTGACAGGGCTCATAGGTGTTTTACTTATAAGTTAAGCACATTTTTTGTGTTTGGTAAACTCCTAAAAAAATATTTTTTTTAAAAAGCATAAACTATTTTTAGGGGGAAAAGCAGAAATTCGTCCCCCCTGCTTTTAAAATAAGCCAAAATAAGTCAGGTTTGCTTATAAGGACAACTCTATCAAACACACTCATTGGTAGTCTGTTACTCGAATCGTGCTTCCATACTTCATCTTCATCGAGTTGCATCAGCCCTCTATAATTTTTGTGAGGTTGTTGCTGGATTTCTCCGGTCAGGGAGGAAAGGATCCATCAAAGGGGTTTTGAGGGCAGTCTATTTTGTTTTGAAGCGTACCATTTTTGTGTTGCCTCCATATTTATTCAGGGTTGATAAAGTTAATCCCCTTTGATTTTCCACAACTTTGTAGTTCTAAGATTTAGCCTCATAACCATATTAGAGGTTGTCATTGAATTTCTCCAATCAACGGTGGGTAGGGACCTAAATCATGCTAGAGTCACAAGATTACGAACAGTAAACCCGGAAACTAAAAACATCGAAATAACAAAGTGAATTAAAATGATAAATTAAAATTAAGTTAAACCCCTTACTGTCTTCCCGATAAACCAATCCATAACCCGAAAACTTCTCAAGCCCATAAATAAACAGTGACAAGAGAGCATTGCCCTCCAAACCCATCTTAGATGTGATGTTGCATGCTAGTGAAAATTGGTATGCGCCAGAAAGCTCCGTTCGACTAATACAAATTCTTGCGGAAAGACTCATTTTCCTATTTTTCAGTGAGCCAGACCATGTACCGCCACTGAATGATCCATTTTGACTGCAGCCCACAACCCATCACCAATACTAAACAAGACATTTGGGTTGTGGCCCATATCTCATTTGTCCAATGTTGTCCACCAATTCATGTTGTTTCTCCGCCATGGTCACCACGAGACTATCGTAGCAACAACCAACCTCGACAAATATTTTCTAGACGACGATCTCTGCGTGGAGTGGGGATGATTTTAAGGGTTGGGCTGAATGGAACTCTTTAAGAGTTAGATTTAGAAGCTGGATTTCAGGGAGGGGCGAGGTGGTGGTGAGGTGGCAATAAACACTGTTCACCACCGTGAGATTTTGGTCGTTGTCGTGAGATTCTGGTCGCCGCTGTGAGTTCTCCATCTCAACGCGATAATTGTCTTCTTCTTCGTGCGACAGAAGAAACTCCGCTAAATTCTTCTGTGCCTGACATTTCCAGGAACGACGTGATTTTTTCTTTCAAGTATTGTTTGCCCATTATAAATGTTACGCTCGACGAGGATGTCGTGCTCGCCGGAGAAGTTCCGACTACCAGAGATCACAAAGGAGACCCTCCCACCGACATTTTCACCTCGGGCAAGAGCCCTCAATTTCTTCATCGGCGACAACGAATTCTTTTTTCATCGAACGACAACCTGATTTCTCTCGTCCGTCGTAAGGAGCCTGCCGGTAAATTGCAAGAGAAACCGTCAGAGGCGACGTTGCAAAAGAATCGGTGCCTACACCATAGCCTCACCTAAACTCTATTTAGAGTTCTTGGTTATCATGTATTTCCTTTGAATTGAATGTTGATTTTAACTTCATGAGTTTGTTAGAAATGTTTTGATATGGATTATTTGTATAATGGAATGTTAGGAGTCAAGATGAAAGTAGCTAATTGATCCCTTGTAATGTGTGGTCCAAGAACATGAAATTACTATTTTTAATTTTGTTGTGATGTTATGAATTGATGGATGAATGTGAGAATGTTGATTTTTTTCATGTCTATCTTGAAGTGGCTAATGAAGGGGAACTCTTGAATGTTTAACTTTCTTGATAACCCTTAAGAATTATGTGAATTGCTAAGATGTATAGGACATCATCAATCTTATTAATTCTTCTTGCATAATGAGATGACTTTAGGAGTCGATCATCTAAGGCGGTCATTAGTGAGAAATATGAAGAGATGTCAAATTCACTCTATATGGCTATAATTAAGAAGAATAGAAGGATCACCTCCACAATAGGTAATCAAGAGGTTTATGATATAGTGAAGGTTCTATGATCAATGCTAGATTTGGAAGTGGAAGTCAATTGTGTCCAAGGCTTGATATCTTTGTGTTAAAACTCCCTTTCTACTTTTTTGCATCATAAGCAAATCTTTCTATATGCATGAACCCTTAGGAAAATACTTCTTCTCTAGTGGAACGATCCCTACTACCATTATCTTCTTAATTGTATCATAGGAAATCGTAGGTGTTATAAATTGTATATTTGAGATGTACAACGATGACCTCCCAAATTTTGTCCCAGCAGTCGGGAAGAGGTGTATGTTTTTAAGTGTTTAAGCATATTTTTGTTAATATTATCTATTTAAATTTTTATTTGATTTTGTATTGTGCTCGTAGACGTAATGTTTGAGTTCTTGTTATATGGTACATACTTGATCCTCTTTGCAATAACCCTTACACTACGATCCCGAGTTGGAGCTAACCTTTATGAGAGAAAGAAGGCGCTCCTTAGACTGTGTGGATGTTAACACTTGTACAATGTATTGTGAGGAACCCACTATCTTTATGGAGAATTCACAAGGAAATCCCAACAAAGATCCACCACCAACTCCTCTACAAGGGAGGGATGTTTCTATGAGAGGGCCTATGGCTCCTAATTTTGAGCAACAACATATGTGTCTCACCTATCTGGTGGTTGGTCCTAATGGTTATTTTAAGTTGAATTCGCAGTTGATTCATTTGTTACCTTCTTTCCTTAGTAGGAAAGGAGAGGATCCTAACAAGCATCTCACTGATTTCCATATGGTTTACTGTGGTATGATTCCCAAAGGGGTAGATAATGAGCTCTACAAGTTGAAGGCATTCCCCTTTTCTTTGAGAGATGTGCAGGAGATTGGTTGCATTATCTTCCATCCGGGTGTATTCATTCTTTGGATTGAGTTAAAGAGAAAATTTCTCGTCAAGTATTTTCCAGCTTCTAAGTCCACTGCCATGAACAAGGAGATTAGAAACATCATCCAGTGGAATGAGAGAGCCTTCTATAATTATTGAGAGAGGTTCAAGAAGTTCCTATCGAGTTTTCCTTACCATGGTTACTCAGAGGGCGACTTAGTATACTACTTCTACAAAGGTCTACTATATGAGGAGTAAATATTGGTGAGAGGAGCTTGCAATGGATCAATAAAAAAAGAGCTTGGAGGAGGCTATGAACTTGTATGAGGATTTAGTCGAGGAATCAATATCTTTTAGCTTAAGGTCTGATCGTAGGAGGCAAAATCTGAACAATTTCAATGCCAGCTCTAAGAATAGAAAGCTTGAAGATCAAGTTCTAGCCCTTACCTCGATAATGAAGAACTTCATGACCAAGACCCAAATGTGCCACATGTTAAGAGATGTGAGATATGTGCATAAGCGCGCATACTACAAATTCGTGCCCTAGATTTCAAGATGAATATGGTGAAGAAGTGAGTGTCATGGGGTTCCAAGGAGACCAAGGATATCAAGGAGGACAAGGTTATAAAGGCGGTCAAGACTACCGAAATAGTCCAAATCCGGGTAGGAGAGATTCTTACAATCGGGGGTCGAGAAAAAATTCTAACATTCGCTATGGAAATGCTCAATGAGGGAAAAAGGCTCAACCATATCGGCCCACACAACAAAAATTCCAAAGGCTCAAAGGCAAATCTCGGGATCAAGGTGAAGGTTCAAGCATGACAAATGATGAGGTGATGCAAACCTTGGGAAGATTGAGTTTAAATGCAAAAAATCCCAAGAGTTCCAAGAGAAGGCTGAATCGAGTATAAAAAATTTGAAGACTCAAATGAGTCAAATGGAATTTACCTTGAATTAGGTGGAGTAAAGAGATTCAGGAAAGCTTCCTTCTCAACTAGAGCTAAATCCTCGCCAAATGTTAGTGTCATCACTTTGAGAAGTTGTAAAGAAGGGGGAAACTACCATGAGCAAGGTGTTGTTGAGAGTGAGCCAGATAAAGTGGTGTTTCTGGAGAAGGATATAGAAGAAGCTGAGAATTTGGGTAAGGAGAAGGTGAGCAAGGGTAAGGTGATTGAGGAAGAAGTAATTGTTACAAAACCGGGGTCAATTCCCAAGCCATCATGCCCTCCTCACAAGAAAGCAAAAATGGTGGAAATCCTTACTTAAGTATCGAAACTGCCTTTTACGAAGGCTTTGAAGGACAAAAGGAGGAAAGATGACAACAAAGACATCTACGAAGTCTTTCATAAATGTAAGGTAAACATTCCACTTCTTAATACTCTCGATCAAATTCCTAGATGTGCTAAATTTCAGGAATTATGTGTGGTTAATAGAAAGCAAAGAGTGAAAAATAACCTTAAGCGTGGAAAGAATGAGCTTATCTCTGCTTTATTTCAAAAGGAACTACCACCTAAGGGTAGTCATCCCAACATGTTTACAATTCCTTGTGTGATAGGAAACACCCATTTTGAAAAGGCTATGCTTGATTTAGGTGCTTCCATAAATGTGATTCAGTACTCTTTATATGAAAGTTTAATTTTAGGCACATTGCATAAAACCAGGGTGGTGATCCAACTAGTCCATCGTTCTAGTGCGTGCCCTAAACGTATTGTAGATGATGTACTGGTAAATGTTGATTCCTTTATATTCCTCGTCGTTTTTTACGTCCTTAACATTGAGTATGATGAACATGTCATGCCTATTTTGTGGGGGGAGATCATTTTTGAAAATCTCAAGGACAATAATAGATGTGCATAATGGAACACTCACCATGAAATTTGACGGGATAAAAGTAGAATTTATCATTAATAATTCTATGAAGTATCCTAGTGAAGAACATTCTTACCATGCTATTGATATTATTAAAAATGTAATTCAAGATGTCTTTGAACTTTATGGGGATGATTGTTTACAAGTTGCCTTGGAAAATGATTTAGATGATGCTTAATTTGTATATGGTTCCCACATAACAATTGGTAAAACACAAAAACTAACGAAAAAATAGAATAAAATAATTTCCTGACAGCGGTGCTGAATTTCATATGCCTATTTCACAATCTTGAGTGTCTTATCAAAGTTATTTTATATTTTCTTAAACACCTAAAATATTAATATAGTAGGTAAGTACGGATTGAACCAAGAGCAATAATTTATTCTATCTCAAAAAAGTAATAATATTTCACCCATTAAGTAACCAAAGGGTTTTTTTGAAAGTTTTTTTATATATTAAAAATAATTTAACAAAAGAATAATAATATAAGAATTTAATCAATAGTATAAAAATAGTTCATCCAACAATATCCACACATCAACATCAAATGTTAATCATAGATATCTCAAGTTCATTAATCAACAATTATTGTTCTCATTCCTAAAAAATTTAATCACCAGACTATGATAATACTTATTATTAATTTATTCCACCATCTAGACAAGACTCAATTAACAATAGCAATGAGAACAAGAATATATGATATATATGCAATAATAACCATAACCATAAGTTAATATTAGCATGCAATTGGTTCTCTTTCACAATACACATAAATCATAACTATATACTCATGCTATCCTGAATTACTAATTTGATAGATCTATGTATTTAAAGCACACAAATGATTGCAATATGAACAATTTAAAATAACATAGGTGATCATACTACTAGATAAATAAACATGCACAAACCAATTGATTCAAGAACTAGAGAATCAATACAAATAATAGAAATATAGAAGAAGAGTTTAAAAATTTACAACCACATCCGTGATTGCTTCAATAGTCAGATAAAATTAAAGGTTTAGTTCTTCATAGCACAAACCAAAAGAAAAATATGAAATAATGTATTCTTGAGATTGTAATGTAACTGATATATAATTTTATGGCTATTCTAAGTTTAAATACTTGAAAATATTGATTAGAAAAGGAATCTACGAAAATAATTCTAATTAAAATCTAGTTCTACCCAAAACAGGAAATAAAATTCGTACAGTGACGAGAAAACTATAAAAATCTTATTGCTATTGTCTTTGGGAATGCACCTCTGGTCATTTTTGTCTCTGCTGTAATCGTAGCTTGGTCGCGACACGGTTACGGATTTTGACGATCCTCTGTGGTCATCAATTGTTCTCTTCTTCATTTTTAGGTCTTTGTTTCGAAATAGACAGTATATTATATTCTTCATCTCCAACTCATTAAATCTTCAATATTCGATACATTCTTTGATTTCTTCACTTTTTTTGCATAAAAATTGGATTGCAAAATTACAACAAATATGTGCCTAGAGTAGCTCTAAAGTATACTAATAATCACTAGTTGTGCAATACAAAATATAGCATGTCAGATATCACAAGTCTGCCTAAGACGGTTGGTAGGTTCAAACACTTATCTAGTCCTACTTATTTTTTCAGTCAAAAGTTTCCATTATTCGCTCAAAACTTTAAAGAATTGAGTTGGATGAGATGGATGATTTGTCAAAGTTGATTTTCCGCCTCGATGGCTAGCTCCTAGTCCTTGAAAATAATGGTCAAATAAGTTTTTTTATTTTATTTTAAAGAGTCATTTAATTGTCAAGAAGGTTGAGGGTTTCAAATCAAAAAATCAACAATAATATTTATATCAATAATATATATATATATATATATATATATATATATATTGGTTTAACACCTATTAATTTGATAGATGGACATATATTCTCAAACTATAAATTTGAGTAAATGTTTGTACTTACGTTATTTCAAGAAAATACCTCTCAAACAACCTCCCTTATATATCACTTTAAGTTAAGGGTAAATTTAACTTTTGATCATCGGACAATTTTTTAATCAAAATTTTAATTATAAAACAAAATTTTGCACAGTTTTGATTATTAAATTTTCCAAAATACATAAATTTGATAACTTTGACCTTCATTTCATTATTGTTGATAGATTTTACTTTTTACATGTCTTTTGTTTTTTTTTACTTGTTAAAGGGTACAGATTGTGAGGATTTTGTGAAAATATAATACGTTTAGGCTAAATTAAAATATGTGGAACAACTTTCCACCTCCAATCACTGATTTGAGCCACCCACCTCCGACCACCGATCCCCCTCACCCCTCCACCCACCAACCTAGCCCCACCTCTAACCACCCCACCTCTTTATCATCTGTTGGCCGTGAGGCAAGTTTTCCACAACTACCTGCAACTTGGTTGCCACCTCCGCTGCCACCTGCATCCATAACACAACCACCAATACCTTTACGGTCACAACCACCACCATCAATCTCACTTAAGAATTAATTCTCCCCACCACCACTAATGAGCTATTCGAGAATTCTTGCACTTTTTGTTTTTGATCTCGATGAACTTTGTCTGGAATTTCTTCCAGTTAATTTAATCGAACGCTTATATTAACGAAAATTGAATTGCGGAAGTTTTCGATCAGATCTGGAATTGTAAGAGTTCACCAAAAACATCCTCATGCATCTGTTGCATCGAAGTACAACAATGGTAACGGCCACGAAATTGAGTTCACCATCCTCAAAGAGCTTTTATGGGTTAGACCAATCACCATCTTTACCGCCCTTCAATTGGCCATACGATTAGGGTCCTCGCGGCGCTCAACATCGTCAGAGCCAATCTCGTTGTATGTGTGAGGGAGTTAATATGTGTTGTAGATTTAATAATAGATCTGGTCCCCGAAAGATGTCACTGATTGAGCTATAGCACTTTTTGATTTGATGATCAAAATAAATTTTATTTGACGATCAAAGTGAAACTTTATCATAGTTTAGTGATAAAACATACTCCCTTTGTCATACACTACCACAAATTAGAGTTATCGTAACACTTTTCTAGCAACACTTATTAAAAATGTTACAATAGCTTACAAAGTGTAACTTAAACCTTTGAAAAATGTTACCTAAATCTTGAAAAGTGTTGCGTTAGATCTAATGCAACATCACCTAAGGTAAAACTTGTAAAAGTGTTACAATAGGTCCAACAACTTAATTATTATTTCTAACACCTAAAGCAACACTTTCAAAGTGTTACATTAGTCTTAGTTTGTAGTAGTGATACTAAATTGCACATAATTTATTTCATGGTTACCAAGATACATATTTGACTTTTAATATCTTTAACTATGTATAACAACAATGCATGAAATGTGATATGTAGAAACTATTTATTATAATGAATTATAATGAATCTAGCAATATACTACGATAATATTATTGTATATCTATGATTAAAGATTGATAATTTTTCCCTTTAAAAAAAATAAATGTATTGTATAGTTTAGAACGAAAGAAATCCACTTTACTCCCCCGTCCCAGATAAAATCGCACAACAATCATTATTACGTTGCTCAACAAATATGTTTGATCGTTAATATATTTAACTATGTATAATAACGGTAAATAAAAAAGTTGATATTTACAAATTATTTGTTACACGAATTTAACTATATCACAAACAATAATATTGCAACACATATATTTGATCATATGTGATCATACTTTGATAGACAATAATATCTAAAATTTAAATGTGCAATTTGATATAGGACGGAAGAATTATTTTTATAAAAAAAATTAATAATGAAAACTACTTTCTAAACCCTACTTCGGTTTATCAGGTGTCTAGTTGTCTTTTATACAAGATTATTGGAGTACCATCGCACATTGCGCGATATTATTAATTAAAATATTTAAGAATGCGTTTTATTTACATTTTGTGTCTTACATTTAGATTGAAAACAAATAATTTTATTTAAAAGTTTAAAGTTTAGTCATCTAAGAAAAAATATATGAGTTATGAAGTGAAATATAAATTTAGTTAGAAACCGTTAAAAATTGAATGCAATAAAATTGATTTTTTATAATATTTCATTCAAATTGTTTAAAAAGTAATTATTTATATGGTAATATTGGTTATCATAATTATATTATTTCATTATAATAAATAAAAGTAAATATCAAATGACATTATTCGTCTCATTAATTATAAATTCCTTCATTTAACAGTTAGCCAGTCTAAAACAAGACTGTCATATGTAAATAAATAAATAAATAATACGTATACATATTTCTATCAAAAGTGCTCTATCATTGCATGAAAAAATAATCTAAAAATTGGTTATTTCAAATTGTGTGAATCTTTAAATTTTCTTTAGTTATATATATAGGGGTGGGTTCAGGTGAGAACACCCTCTTTATGTAAGAACACCCCTTTTATGTGAGAATAAATCTGAACCTTTGAATCATTTAAATCTAAGAGAAAAGTGTTTTTATAACCCTACTTACTTGACATAAGTGCCAATATAACCCTCAGATAATTTTTAGTGCAGATATAACCCTACCTAATTGATGTAAGTGTCAATATAACCCTATAAGTGTTCCAGAGGCGATCCGGCGGCGGTCCGGCCAAAATCCGACGGTCCGACAGTGGTCCGGCCAAAATCCGACGGTCCGACAGTGGTTCGGCCAAAATCCGGCAGAAATGGGATCTGAGGGTTATATTGGCACTTACATCAACTAGGTAAGGTTATATGTGCACTAAAAAAATTATCTGAGGGTTATATTGACACTTATGTCAAGCATGTAGGGTCATGTTGGTATATATCCTAAATCTAATGGTTGATGTGTCAAAAAACGAAGGCGGGGAGATTAAAATCCCGGGTCACATTTCCGGGTTATAAGCCTATACTCGGGTCATAACACTATACCGAGTACTACCATCTCACTCCATTATGTAAGGTTTTTGCGAATTTCAACAGTACAACTACCTAGCCGTCGGCACCAAGAACTACATTCTCTGCATTCAATAGTGTTGGACATATATTGATTATATAATGCGAAAATTATATAATGAAAATTGAACGATCAATTTACATATGTAAGAATAATAAAATTTTATTAATTATTCATTTATTATTCAGGCATATATTCGGAAAGTTTAAATTACGAATAATTAAAGTACACATTTGATATATTAACAATAAATAAATCACGTTTCAAATAAAATAAAGTGACAGATTCACGAGTAAAACTCGCTGCCCTTGAAATGAATGAGTCCCGTCCTCAAAGATAAAATCATCGAAGATAACAATTAACACGTAAGATTTACCTCGAATTCATGCAAGGCCCGAAGGACTATCACCTCGACATGCAACGGACGGAAACTTCGAGAAAGATAGAAAGAAAACTCAAGTTTAGAAAATGAAGAGACTTGAGAAATGGTGCGAGTTTCCTGGCTGACTTAGAGACTCTATTTATACTACTCTAAAAGACCATAATCATGGGAACGTGATATTTTGATTTTATGTAATTAGAGAAAAATATTCTCCAATCACCAACTCATCAAATCCGAGAACATTACAAGAATACTCGAATTAAATCTGTTGGAAATGGAAGAAATATCTACACAATATTCTTCAGCGTATTAAATATGGTAAACTGCGTATTCATTTACGAAAAGATATATCACAAAATATGGAAGTATTTAGTTCTATCTCTCAAGAATTACACACAAACAATTTCATATATATTACGCAGTTGAGCCTTCTAGAGACTTTCACGCGATCCATACACGTTTTAGACAGTCCAGAGAAAAATCATATTGGGCTTCCGCCCAATTTTCCTCTTTCAAGTGTGACATTTCAAACATCCATATCTCATTCACCTTTGATCTGTCTTGAGAGTTGATTTTATAGTACTCGCGGAGGAGAACCCAAAAATCGCATCCACCGAACCTATATCCATTCGGGTCCCATTCAAAATGATGTCGAAATATTGATGAAAATCAACCTTTTAACCACCATTTTCCAAAAATCCCCCCATGAATAGATATTGATGTAGGAATCAGAACAATCACGTCAGACACGAAGTTTGACTTGGTGATAGTTTCATTTCGACGGAATAGATGCTGCATAGGATAAGTAGGTGTCACCCTTTGAACTTTCCCTTGAGAGAGTACACTTAGCCCACTGTCAGGAAGTAGACGCGATGTCCTTGAACTTCCCATACCGCTTGTGTGAACAACAATGCAGTTCCCACAGACATCTTTCCTAGCCCTTGTGCTATTCTCGATTGTGTCCATTAATCAGGCCATGTCACACGCCTAGTTCTGTAAGGTTTCCAAGGAATTCCGTCCCAACAATTCCCTTTCAAAGCGGCCACACTTTTCGCTTACATAGGTGACTATTGGCTTAAGAGCAGTTCCGTAAACTATGCGCTCTTTCAAGTACTAAACACTCAATGGCTTGAATCATTAAAAGCAATTTACTGCTTAACCTCCATTCACATAACTGTTTCTTCATCATAGGAATAATACAGGAGGTATAAACCCCCCCCCCCCCCCCACAGTGATCGCGATGGGTATTTGCAGTTTAGTTGTCCCTTTGAACCTAGATCTTGGGATCTCTAGTCACATAGGTTGGGTGTTCTCGTACGTAACCCACCATTTATTGGAATTAGTACTATTCCTTTTGATGAGTTCTCAACTAACTCTCAATTCAATTTCCTCGTCCAGAAATCGATTCAATCATTTTGTCAAGGAATAAAAAACCTTACCATATTGACCTCACGTAGTCAACATCGATAGTTCTCGTAGAGAGTAGTCGTCTAATGGTATAGTGTATTTGTTGTGTCAAGACACACCATCATCGATATGGCTTTATGCTACATCAATAGGAATACACATGCTTTGGTCATCCTAGGGTATCCACCACTAAATGACATAGCTTCCCCAATCTTGTCCAACACAATGGATGTAGATTCCTCTATGAATCTAGCAAGAGAGAACCATTTCTCTACACAACTCAAGCCATATCCACGAGTCTCACAAACAGCTTGTTTCCAAGGATTATTCCTGGTTTACTCGTGTATCATCTTACTTTCTATTGTAAGCTTTAATAAGCACTTCATACTTTCAGTGACTCTTGAGTTCTTTTCTTAAGAGACACCCCACCTTTACATAAGGTAACTCACAAGTTTAGAGTCATTCTATTGAATGAAAAATGTCTCCAAGAGACTCAATCATCGTATCAATTTCCCCATCAATGAGAAAATTATCAATTCACAAACATAAATGACATGGTCATTTTTGTGTCCCTTAGCGTATACGTCTTCATCGAACTCATTGATTCAATATCATTGGCTAAGCAACAATTAGTTTGGTCAAATGATGGGTCATTTAGGAGCATTGAGCTTTTCATAATGCTCTATTCAGATTTTAATATCTAAATTTCCAAATAACCATTTTGGTCCATGAGATGTACTTCTAGCTTTCAGAAAGCCTCGATATCAAGTACCATCACCCTTGGACTTATTCTCACGTCTAGAGAACACCCATCAAGTACACAGATATACTCATTAATTGTTCAAATCTACTAGTACTCTAGTGATTTGCCCTCACGTAGTAGATCAATCTCTCTATTGATCTACTACGTGAGGGCAAATCGCTAGAGTATTAGTATTGATCGTTGCTTTCCACAAACACCATTTCATGGAATCTCGTTTCTTTCGTTGGTTTATCCTCAATCATATCAGAAATTTTCACAAAATACACTTCCCATCAAGATGTATTTCTAATTTCCGTATATTATTTCTTTTGAATTTCAAGAAATTGATAGCACTTCAACATTGTGCATATCTAATAAGAATACTATTTAAGTATTCCTTTTACTACTTTCGCAATACGCCAACCCCCACATTTGAAAGAACTTGTAGGATGGCTCCATGAAGAGTTTTATTTTTCTCCATCTTGGGGTACAGTATTATTTAAAAGATTGCCAGCCAACATAAAAGCTCACCCACATCGCTTTGATCATTTCTAGCGATTTCATTCAACCACCATATGACCTTGAGAATGTTTCTCCATTGTGATTCACATTCACCAAAGGATTCTATGCATTTACCGTCATGGTCACATATAAACACATATGGTTCATATGCATCACATAAGTGGTTTCGTTAAATTACAAACCTCACTTACTAGAAGTCTCGTGTGTTCAATAACAAATCAAACACTAGTCTTACCCATAAAATTTCTTTTAGAGCTGGATCCTTTCACCAATCTTAACACTTTCATGTATTGATATTTTATCAAGGAAGTCTCTCTTATTCCTTTAACTCTCTTAAAATTAGAGATAATAAACTTTCCAATCTCAATTAATCGTTCATCCTTGCATGACCACTACCACCGATGTAGTATCAACCAATCAAGGATTCAATCAACTCTCTTTAGGACGCAATGTGAGTTTACTAGCTCCAAACAATTTCATGCCCATTTAAAGTCACTTGACTTTAAGACTACTCAAATCAACTTGAGTGCCTTTGTGCTTGAAACACATTTGAGTTAGTTGCTTTACTCGAGTTCGAGTTCACAGCTCAACCCAATTTCGAGTTTACCCTCTCGGATCGAGTTAAAGTCCTCTCGACTCAAATTTAATTTTTCTTGACCCGAGTTCGAGTTCCTTGCATTCTCGACTCGATCAACTCGATTCAAGCCTCTCGTGAACTTTACATGTTTCTTGAACATAATTAGGAAGTATTCTGCCACAATCAGTCAGGTCATACCCATCCTTATTAGGACCCCCATGATCCCCGAAGAAAGCCCTGATATTAGGATTCCAAATTTGATGGAATGCAGTGGGGACATTGTTCGTGTACACCACACGATCATCATCCCCTGGATTTGAATCAGATGAAAAAGAATGATCATCTTCACTTTCTGCATCGAGTTCCCCACCTTCACCTTCCTCTTCATCAACATCAATCTGGCCTACAACAAGGTTACCGCCACCACTACCGCCGGAACCATGCTCGCAAATTTCACCAACGTAATCATCGTCGAAGACATTGAATTCCTCGTGGTAACCACCATGGGTACCAGCACTTGTGGACGGCTGAGAGTAGCCGAGTTGGACATACGCTGAAGGTTGACTCGACTCACCAACGACATGAGATTCTCCTAAACCTTGCAAATATTCTGGTGTTGGGAAGGCAGGGCAGGTTGCTGAGGTATAGTTATGAACATTGCTCAAAAACGACATGAACGTGCCCGAGCCAATATCACCCGGACGTTCAAAGTGGGTATCAATCCTGTCTAGCTGAATGTAAAGATCGGCTGACGATAGGGACATTCTATGAACGGTATCAAAGAAGGGCTCCGTCGACTGTTCATCTTCCACTTCATAACATCGATAATATATACAAGAACCAATCATCTCAGGACAACGATAAAAAAATCTCACAAGAAACCCCTCACATTGAATGCCAAGCTGTCTCACAATTAATTCAACTAATTCAGAGTGGCTTAACCTCTGGTTTAAGGTCATGTATTTCTCAGCTACGGGAGGATCATAGTACATGCCCACATTCACATCATACTTAATCACACCATCTCTAAAAAAGTACAATAACAAAATCATCCTACAACTGCAACGTAGTAGTACACAACAAATAATTACCTTTGAAAATGAAGATTATCATTCAATAGCGTAGATTATCATTCAATGACTATGCCTAACGAACATTATAATAAAACAGAATTTTCAAATGCTTATCATGAAAACCAATACAAACTCAATCACGAGAAATCGATTCATAACATGCAAAAATATTCCACATTACATCAACGATTATTCATATAAAATGTCTAAATTATGGCTCCTTACAAAAATCCCTTACCTTCGGGAAAGAAGATGTGTTCCTACTAAGAACAATAACAACTTCCTGGATATCGCACCCCAACGTTTCCTACACTGGTACCAATAAAAATATCAAGACATTTGAAAGTGATATCCAAATGCAATTATCAATTACCATGTATTTCACACAAATTTTATCATTCAACAACATTAGTTCATTGATTTCCATAACCACTTTTCAAACATCGACATCATTCGAAAAAATAATTCCTACAATCGTGCGAAATTAACTCCAAACAAATTCAAATAATATCCAATAATAACTCTATAAGATTATGTACAAACTTTTTGAAACCCAATAACAAATTCCCTACAATATATCATACAATATATTAATGAAAACATTTTCATTCACCCATGCAAAAAAAAAAATCAAATTAAAATGAATTTCATACAACATATACAACGTATTTCACAAAATTCTCTTAAAATTTATCATTTCCCAATAGTACATATTTCTCATCAAAAAATATACCCAAAAACAACTCGAGCAATATCCGGCGAAGCCCCTCTGTCGGCGGTGGCACGTGAAATTCACGTGCGTCTGGTCAGATGATGCGTGATGCTCACGCGCAGCTTTCTGTTCGGTGCGTGTGGTCCATGCACAGCTCCACCACTTGCGTTTTGTCCACAAAAGATGCAGTCGAACCCAATGCAAGCTGTAGGTGAAGAAGAAGAAGAATTATAGTAAAAAAATAGCCAAACCATCAACAAACAAACCCAAGATCTACACATTTAACAAACCTCGGTTAGGGGTCAATTTGCCCAAGATTTTGGAGCTCAATTATCGGTCTTGGAGGCTAAGAGAGCAGGGGAGGTTATAGCCGAGGCTAAAATGTGGCAAAAATGAGGAGAAAAGGAACGGAATTTGGCCGGAAATGAGATGGACGAAGGACGGAAATAGGAGCAACGATGCTCTGTTCTTGGTTTTAAACATGGCAGAGACAACGCATTTGCCAAATGTGTTGTCTGGATTTTAAAAAAAAACCATGAAGATGCATTTAACAAATGGGTCTTCAATATATCAGCCAATATATCAACAAATGGGTCTCTGAATGCGTCTTTAAAAATTGACCGAAAAAAATGAAAACTTGAAGACGCATTTGGCAAATGCGTCTTCGTCAGGCCATAATTTTCAAGTAAAATAACAAAATAGAGGATGCATTCGCTAAATGTGTCCTCACCATTTGCATCCGGACTGTTACACTGTAGCACCAAACAAAGAAAATTTTCTTCAGGCCCGAGGCTTTTTTGGAATCAGCCAGAGAGGCTGGTGAATGAATTGAAAAAGCCATCTGAATATACAGAGGAGAAGTTGGGAATCATCCACGAGCAAGCCGACATTCTCCTGCAAAATTTGAAGTATATTTATGGTTCCTTCGACACCATTGATGTTCGAAAACAATAATTGTTGGAAACAGAGAGGTTTGACGGTCCTTCGGGTGAAGGATGGAGCTTACTTGATATAATCACCTACACAGTTAGTAACAGGGAAGTTCTCACTCAGTAATATGTTTGAGTCGACATAAGGGAGGTTTCTATACAACCTGTGACTACAAAGGCGACTTCAAATACTGAAGAAAAAACAAACAATGGAGGCTATTTTTGTTTCTCGGTGGCGTAAAGTTTGAGCTTCTCCTATTGCTATTTTAGGTTCACTAAGAGCTTCTCCTTCTTTTTGTTCTCACTTCCAAGTCCCTTATTGCCTACTGCAAGTATGCGACAATTTTTTGGTACTCGGTTTCACCCTAAATCCATCTTCCTGGTTCGGACGCCTTATTGCTATGTGTCGTTGCTCATATCCTTCTACGCCTGCTCATCTAAGCTGACTCATCTTCGCTCCCTCCTTTTTATTCTTACTTCCTCTGCTTTCTTTTTACCCTCTTTCGTACAGGTAAATTTAGGGATTCTCCAATCACGAATATTCTACCTTTTTTCTGTTAGATTAGATTACAACTTCGTATTTGAAGCTGTTGCCCTTTCATTTTCTTGGTTTTGGTTCTTACTGTTGTTGATAAGGAAATAAGAAATCCTTTCCCTTATAGGGAAATGTTATAGATGGTAGTTACCTTATAGAATTAGTTTCCTTATAGAATTAGTTATAGATGATAATTTCCTTATAGACTTAGATTCCTATTCCCGTTAGATTTTGGTGTGTTGTAGCCCTATATATTGTAACCCTCATCGTTGATGAGATGTGTCATTGATGTGATATCAATGCATCATTAATGAAGTCTTTTATATTTTATCAGTTGTAGTGGTATTTAGTTTGTTGTCTTGGAACCACTTGAGTTTATTATGCATTGTAGGTGTTCGATTTAATGACTCTTCTTCTTAAAATTCCAATGCTAACCGACTCTGTGTGTTCTGTTTCCTTGCCTCTAGCCATTATACTTTGGTTTAGTCATGCACATGAGGTTAGAGGACCATCATTCCAGTTCTCCTGGGATGACTTGTTCTCTCTGAGGATCCCTTTAGTGTTAAAGGCCGGTGATTGGGTCGAGTTCATTAGTTAAAAGTCTTGATTACGAGCATCTCATTTGGGTTTGGGAATATTTGGTATTCAATTATTTTCACAGAGTTTGAACCATTATCAAGTTTGATATGCTAACATGCATAATAGGAACAATTTTTTTTATGATGCTGAGGAGGGATCCTTTGAAGATTCCGTAATGATTGAGAAGGAAGCAAGAACACATGTCTTGCAGGTTCTGAATGATTACTGATTTCTTAAAGCATCCTCTTCATTATGTGTGCATTTTCGGGAATGACATGTGAGTGCTATTGATCATTTGAGTGTTTCTTAAGCAATTTGTCTGTCATGTGAAGAATTGAGATGAAATTACGGGGATAGGATCATGTTACTTGAAAAATGTCAGTGGTATCAACAATCAATCACTTTGTCAGTCAAAACGGACGTTGTGTTTTAGTAAAAGCACTTCCTTAGTTTGCAGCACTTCTGTAGCATTATTGATACATGGAATACTTAAGCGTTATTAAATCATATTTATAACTTGTTTATGTTGTATCAGTAGAGAATATCTTTGATTTGGGAGATGGCCTATGCTTTCCAATTATGCATGTTAGTATAAGGTTTTTAGTCCTTTCTTCAGGTCAGTGAATGCATGGATGTTAATTTCTTTCTGTTTGAAGTTCTGAACTCATGTACTTTGTTGAGAATGTAGGAAAATAAAATTTTGAGGGCTGCTCTTTCCAGTTACAATGTCACTGAGGTGACCTTTCTCTGTTATTGTTCTTTATTTTGCATCATTTTATTTTGCATCATTGAGCAACTTTCTATTAAAACTCCATCTGGAGAAGTAAAACTGAAACTATTGAAAGAGAGAGAAAAGGAATACCAGGTTGATTGGTATATAATTGAATCTGAAGTAGAGCTTCTCAAGCTTCTACATAAATGTTCTAAGTTGCCATTTTATCTTTCCTTTGTCTTGTCTTTTGATTAGGAAGGACCAACTGCTTTCTCTACTGCTTCATGCTTACCTTTTGAGGCTATTCACAAACCATCGGTAACGACACCAGAAACTTAACTGTGTAAGGCACCAATTAATTCGGATGTTAATTATGTTTGTTTCATAGTATCAGTATGCGCTTGCTCATCATTCTGCACATGATCGTCAATGTATCACATCTGATTTTAGTTCCGTAGAGTTTCCCATTTAAGAAGCACATTTGGAAATTTATGCTCTTCCAATGTTTGAACATTGCTCAACAACTTTTTTGGAACAAAAAGGAATTCAAGTGATGCGGAAAGAAACATTTACCATTTCGAAGGCTTTGCATCGGCTACTTAAGCTGCTCAGAAGTTTGCAAAGAAAGCCCCTGTCGCTGCTGAAGCAAACACCTACTTGGCTGGCAAAGAAGCACCTTAATGAGCAGCCTTTTAGCCTCATGTTGCTGATGCAAGAAAGGTTTATCAGAGACATAGCCACAGTGTTCCTCATTCAGGGAATCCAGGTAAGAGTTTCATGGTTCATACTGGGATAAAAAAATTGAAATGAAAGTGGACATAAAAGAGCCTCCCATATAGTACAGGAGACACAGCTATAATACTCCTCCTCTTCCTCCCCAACCTGCTGCAAGATTAGACACAAATTCGAGGAGTCAGATCACTGAGATGGAAACACTGCCGCCGTGGAATCAAGGAGTAACAGAAACGTGTGTCGGGGAATCAAAGCAAGGAGTGAAAGAGTGAAAGGAGATTTGGATATGGATGATTTAAAATAAGGAGTATTACTATGAGCTTAGAGATAAAAAGGTTAGAATCCTAAGTTCTGAAACATAAACTTGTGATGCTTGAAAAGTATGAAAGTTTTGGTCAGTATCTAATAAACAACAGCCTTTGTTGGCAAAATATTGAGGAAGATCATTTGCAGTGCCATCAAATTTTCACAATGACAGTACCGGCATCAACTTGAAATGAGGTAGCAACTTCAGGGGTTCGCGTTACACAAAGTGTAACCACAAAATCTAGTAATTATTGATACGCGCACACTACCAACATACTCTCTCCGTTCCAGTAAAATTGACTACTTTAATTTTTTAAAATCAAATTTCATAAACTTTGAACGTAAATATATATTAATCTATATATAGAAAAGTGCTTTTATAACCCTACCTATTTGAAATAAGTGCTAATATAACATTCAGATAATTTTTAGTGCAGATATAACCATATCTAGTTGATGTAAGTGCTAATATAACCCTATAAGTGGTCCGGCGGCGGTCCGGCGGTGGTCCAGTGGAAAAGGGGTATGAGGGTTATATCGACACTTACATTAACTAGGTAGGGTTATATCTGCACTAAAAATCATCTGAGCGTTATATTGACACTTATGTCAAATAGGTATGGTTATATTGGTATATAACCCATCTATATATAATAAAAATGTCATGTGAGATTTTGTGAGATTCATCTTAATATTTATTTTCTAAATATCAATTTTTTATGCGGAATTGATATATGTAGCTAGATATTGACGGTCAAACATGATCATTGAAATCGTGAAAAAGTAAAGTGGTCAATTCTGTCGGGACGGATGAACTAAAGTTTAGTGGGGCGGCACCGCGCGACTATTCACTCTTTCAACTCACCTACTCGATCACCCTATGTATGCTGCTCAATTGCGTTCAAATTTAGTGTCAAATTATAGTCTAAAAGTGCTCCTCTACAAGTCAAAATAATAAAATGGTAATTATATAGATCGCGTTAGACTTGTCAAATATGTTTTCGTTCATTAATATTTTAAAATATTAATACGCATGTATAAAAATATTAATCATAGAATATGTATTATAACTTTAACAAAATCAAACAATAGCGATTGTGGTAAAAGTAACATCGCCGGTAAAAGATCCGATTGATCCACGACTATTAATTGTTACAATTGATAAATCTGGCTAATGTACGGAGCTTCATCCATCTTTTGTTCGTCAAGAAGACCCTAAAGAAGGTGGAGGACGACTTCGGCACACCCACCCCCAGTAAGGCCTCTGATATTGGGGGTGACAAAATAGATCCGTAATCCACGGGTCAAGTGCATTGTTTATTTCTAAACCTAGATGTGTATGGGTAAAATGAGTGATGTGTAACGGGTCAAATGAGTATTTGAAAAATATGGGTCAAGCTTAGGGGTGTTCAAATTGCCCGACCCGATCCATTTTGACCCCGCCCATTTTGACCCGACCATATGGGTCAGGTCGGGTCAATGTCCCATTTGGGTCGATGTGGGTTGGGTCAAAATGGGCCGGGT
>JAULKM010115139.1:0-22084 GCA_032355605.1 Rubia tinctorum | reverse complement strand
GTCATGCTAAATGGTCTAGTTTCATTGAGTCTTTTCCTTATGTGTTGCGATACAAGAAGGGTAAAGAGAATGTTGTTGCTGATGCTTTGAGTCGTAGACATGTTTTACTTACACAAATGGAGTGTGTCTTTTTAAGATTCTCTTTTGTGCGAGAATTATATGCCAACGATCCTGATTTTTCATCTGTCTATGTTGCATGCGAGAATGGTTCTTTTGATAAATATTTTCGGCAAGATGGATTTTTGTTCATGAATAATAGGTTATGTGTTCCTTAATGTTCTATGCGTGAATTACTTGTTAGAGAAGCTCATTCTGGTGGTTTAATGAGACATTTTGGTGTATTAAAAACTTATAATTTGTTGAAGGAGCACTTCTATTGGCTGAAAATGCCACTTCATGTTGATAGGGTTTGTAGGAATTGTATTGATTGTTTGAAGGCTAAGTTTAAAACTAAGTCTCGTGGATTGTATACTCCTTTACCTGTTCCTACACATCACTGGGTTGATATATCTATAGACTTTGTTCTCGGATTACCGCGATCCTAAGCAGGTAATGATTCTATCTTTGTGGTTGTTGACTGTATCTCTAAGATGACACATTTTATTCTTTGTAGGAAGACAGATGATGTGAAATATGTCGCATGTTTATTTTTCAAAGAAGTAGTCCGTCTTCATGGGATTCCTGCGACAATTGTCTCAGACAGGGATGTAAAATTTTTGTCCTACTTTTGGAACACATTGTGGCGGAAATTAGGGACCAAATTGTTGTTTTCTACGGCAAGTCATCCGTAAACTGATGGTCACACTGAGGTTACAAACCGCACTTTAGGGGCACTGTTGCATGCCTTGATCCAAAAGAACTTGAAGAATTGGGAAAGTTGCATTCTGATAGCAGAGTTTGCTTATAATCGCACTATTCATTCTACTACTTCTTTATCTCCTTTTGAAATTATAAAATGGCTGATATCTTAGGTTAAACAAATTATTTTTAATTAAAATTTCCCTCTTATATATCTTAGAAAGTCCGTTTTTAAAAATGTAAGTTAGTGATGATTTGAGTGCCACGTTGTCAAAATCTCTGGTACACAAAATAATATTTTATGTCTCTCGTTTCCATGAAAGCTTTGCGGACAAAGTTTTTAACCCAAATTAAACCTTTACAACAATCAAGCCATCGGGAGAAAATCATTAACAACTTGAAAATTAGAGTTATCATGAGATGTGGGATTATATGTATTTAGAAATGATATTTATTAACTTCTTCTGGATCGATCTTATCCTATAATTATATATTATATGGAGTAGGTAGTTAATTTATGCAAATAAATTTAAGAAAATAACAATTTATTGAAGCAATGTTATTACAACTAGTATTTGTATTACTTATTGAGAATCATAAAATAAAATCAATTAAACTTCAGAATCATTGATAGTAACATTTTCCATCAATGCATGATGGCATAAGTCCTTGAGTACACCACTTTACACAATCCTCGAAAGTTTTGCGATAGACGTCATCGCAAGCGCATTGACCATTCTCACAAAGCTTAAATAATCCACAGAGTTTGTCATTGCAGTCTCCATTATTTTTGCAAGGGATTGGGATTTGGGCTGTTACCTTTGATAACAACCAACCTGTGATTTAATGTTGATAGATTCGTCCTAATTTAAACATGTTCGTTGAGTGGAAAATTAACATTAATTAATATTCCAAACAATGGACAAGTATAAAATTTGCTCAATGTTACAGTGTATAAATACGTAAATGACCAAAGTCGAGGTAAGATCCAGCAAGTTCACGGTAATTCACTCCAGGAACGGATTGGGTTCTCCTTGAAATCGGTTCTGGTATCTCTTGTGTTGGAACATATGGACTCGGTGTGGGGGAGTGTGTTCCAACATACTTTTCTACTTCAGACACTGGCTGCTCTTCTCCTTGATGTCGTGTTCCAACATAGTCTGGTTGGTCTGGCGGATTGAATTGTGTTGGAACATACTCAACATTTGGTTCGTCGTCTTTCTCCTTTGAATCCTATTTGTCTTCCGAATTGTCCACAACAACATTGATTGACTCCATAAGCGTATTTGTGTGAAAATTATACACACAGTATGCTCGACTGTTCACATAATACCCAAGAAATATACCAACATCACTACGATTGTCAAATTTGGCCAATGGATCTCTATCTCGTAGAATATAACACTTGCTTCCAAACACATGAAAATGAGATATACTTGGCTTCCTTCCCTTCCAAATATCGTAAGATGTCTTGTTGGTAAATGGCCTAAGATACACTCGATTGATAGTATAAAAGGCTGTATTAACAGCTTCTGCCCACCATTTTTTGTGTATGCCTTTTTCTGCAAGCATGACTCGGGCATCTCCTAAAGTGTTCTATTCTTCCTTTCGACAATGCCATTTTGCTGCGGAGTGATTGGAGCGGAGAATTCATGTTGAATCTCAATTTCATTGCAAAACTAACTGAATTGAGAGTTTTCAAATTCCCTGCAATGATCACTTCTGATTCTCACTATCTTTCTAATCGGACTTCCTTTCTCGGTCTGTAACTTTACCACCAAACTTCTAAACACATCCACAGCGTCCGATTTTTCTTTGAGAAACGCCACCCAAGTAAATCTAGAAATATCATCAACACACACGGAAATGTATTTCTTACCACTCACACTAGGTGTGTTGACTGGACCCATTAAATCCATATGAAGCAATCTGAGATTCCTTGAGGTAGTAATATACTGAACTGAAGAGTGAGGAGACCGAATCTGTTTACCTTGCTCACATGGTCTGCATACAATTCCACTCTTGGTTGTAAGCATAGTCATTCCTCGTACTGCTTTTGAATTAGCGATTTTCACCAAGGTTTTGTAGTTGATATGACCAAGCTTTCTTTGTCACAGTGTGCCTTCATCTTGTTTTGAATTTAAACATTGTACTTCTTGCTCTAGTAGATAACAATTGTCTGATGATCGAATACCAGAAAGTACTTTATCATTTCCATGTCTCACCACATATTTGTCTTTCTGAAATTAAACTGTCATATTATCATCACACAACTGACTGATGCTCAACAAATTTACCTTTGAACCCTCGATGAGCAACACACTAGAAAACACCGAAAAACCTTCAATGTGCATTTCACCTTTGCTAATAACTTGGATCTTCTTTCCATCACCAAAAGTAACAGAACCACCATCATATGTTTTTATATTTGTCAAAACTCCTGAGTTCCGGTCATGTGATGAGAGCACCCACTATCAAAGTACCACTAGTCTCTAGAATGTGCAATAAGTGAAGTATGAGCTACAAAATAAGTATTCAAGCATTTAGGAATCCATACCTTTCGAACCATATTTGACCGTTGGGTATTGTTTATGTTGGAACATACAGACAGTTGTCATCCGTTCATAATATCTCTCAGTAATTTGAGACACCGTTCCTCGGTATGACCTTGAAACATGCAATAAATGCAGATGAGAGGCTTTCGCACACGATTTTTAATCACCTTTCTCTTCATGTCTTGCACTTCTAGCTTAAAATTTCCCGTATCGCATGATATATTTCCATAGCTGATTCCTTGTCTATCTCCGAAGCTCTTTCCCATAGTCAGAATATCCTCTAACTTTTCCTTGTCAGAGTTTAACTTCCTGATTGTTGCTTTTTCCAATTCTGCCCTCTCAGTCATAGAATTTACTTTCACGTTCAGATATTTAATTTCACTCTTGAGTTTTTCAACCTGCACTTTCAATTCCTTCTTCGCTTAGGCCAATTGACTTTTCTCCATTTTCATAAACTTATTTGCATCAGCCACCTTTAACCACATGTCATACATTTTTTCATATGAAGTGTAGATATCTTCACTACTTACGAATTGGTCTTCATCATCGCTGGAAGTATCGACAGACCGTATGTTGGAACATACCTTATCTATGATGGAACATCCAGCAGTATCTGTGTTGGAACATATGTCCACAGCTTCATCACAAATTTTTGTTCCAAATGCCATATAATTACTGATAAGTTTCTCTTTATCTTTCTCATCTTCTTCATCCTCACTCCATTGAGTAACATACGATCATCCTTGCTTCTTCTGGGTATTGGCACATTCAGACTGGATATGTCCAAAACCTTCACATTCTCCACATTGAATCCTTACTTGTTGTTTTGCTTCACCACCTTGATTCCTATTGAATTGCTGATTTCCTTATTCTACGCGATTTCCACGGTTCTTTCTAAAATTATGTCCATGTGGTCTATTTCCTCCAGTTCTCTCTTGTGATTTCTTGTTCACAACCTTCTTCAGCATTCTTGAGAAATTCTTAGTGATGAGAGCAATTTCTTCAGTATCATCCTCACTATCTGATTCATGATCACCTCGTGATGAAGATGCTTTAAAGGCCAACTCCCTCTGAGTTTTTTTGCAGGCTTTTCCATGTTCATCTCATACGTTTGTAATGATTCCATCAATTCATCCAAGGACATCGTGGATACATCTCTAGCTTCTTCTACTAACGCAACCTTCATAGCAAACCTCTTGGGCAGTGATCTTAAGGTCTTCTTTACCAGCTTAGATTCCTTATAAACTTCTCTCAATTGATAAGTCATATTGAGATGTCTATGAGTTTCCCGTTGAATGTGGAAATCGTGTCATTCTCCTCCATTTTTAATTCTTCAAACTTAGTTGCCAACATCTGTAGTTTGTATTCACGTACTCAACTGGTTCCTTCATATAAATTCTGCAAGATATCCCTTGGTTTCTTAGCCTGATAACATGTAGAGATGAGTTTAAACTGATTTTCATCCATAGCTTTGATGTGAAGATAACATTCAATGCTTTGGAATTAGCCAGTGAAGCCTTCAATTCATCTCGAGACCAAGATGATTTATCCTTGAGCATTCGTTTCCTTGAACTCGACTCTCCCTCTATCTCTTTAGAGCTGGATTCTTCATCTTCAGTTGGATGATTTCACTCGTTCTCAACAAAGTGTCATGCAAGTTCATCCACAGAATTGATAAACATCATCATGCGAGCCTTCCTGTAATTGTATTTTGTTCCTTCTAGCAGAGGTGGATGAGATACAGAAGCTCCTTCCCTTGTCTCCATGGTAAAATCGGATCACGATTTCCTTGACACAACCAAGGTAAATATAAGTGACCAAGCTCTGATACCAATTGAAAAACTGGTTTTACTGTTCTAGCTTAACTATTAGACATATGTTCCAACATAACGTATCTAACCAAGTATGTAAAGTAAATAACGAACGAGACACGCAACTTGGTTACGCAGTTCGGTGAAATCCAACTACGTCTGCGGGGCCTGACCCAGTTCAGAATAAATTCACTAATCAGAGATATAATACAAATTACACCATACAACTATACTTATCTTCTAATTATTAACGTGTGGATTTTGCAAGCTCCCCTTACTACCGTCGATCCGCCTTGATCAGACTCCCTCTGACCTCAAAACTCATCGACGCTGGATCTCCTCCTCTCGATGAATTAAGGTATATGACTCTGAACTTGATCAACAAGTCACGTATTTTGGAACATATAAAATCTGGCACTTTGCAACTCTCTCGGCAGAATGTAATCTGAAGTACAGATTTTTCTCAATTAAATTCACACTCCTTGCAGCCGTTAATATCCTCTATTTATAGTCCATGCAGACCGGAATGCTCCATAATTATCTTCATAATATTTCTATTTTTTATCTGCTTCTGAAGCATATCCAAATCCCACAAATAAATGGATTTTCCTTATCTCAAATATCCCATAATATTCCATAACATCTCATTCCATAATTATAGGGATTTTCCATAAAACCATGATACTTCTAAACGGCTGATTCAACTATTGTTGAAACTCTAAGTTTCCATAAATTAATTTCGTCGCAATATTCTGAACACCAAAAACTGAACTTCCGCAGTGTGTTCCAACATGGAACGTTTTTCTTCTTTAACACTAGTTCACAAATGCCAACACAATAATTAATGAGATGCACATGACTTTACAACTTATAAGCAGGATTTGAAACACCAATGAGTTGTACTTTAACCACCTTGAATTTATACTCTTTCCAAATTATTTTCGTAGCAAATACAAGTTATAAAAAAAACCTACATGCAACACTTCAAGCGCCTGCGAGTTATAGCTTGTAGACATTAAAGTTATGTTTTATCAAGATGTTTCCATCGTACGTCCAAGTAATAAAAAAAGGCACCTATGGTCTATAATTACAGCACTTTTAAGTTGTATGTAAATAACCTATAGTCGTTTTATTGTTCTTGGTTTATGAAGTTATTAGTTGGCTCTCACGTTTTTTAGCTATATGTTGGGGAAATGTCTAAGAAATGGAACCCTATTGCTGAAGTTGTAAAGCTCGGATTGGCAGTGTTAGTGAGATTTGTTATTGTCTAGAGCCCATATCTTTATTCAGTAGAATCGTTTTTAGAGGTTCCATCTCTCCTAGCTTCCTTTGAAAGAGGCTATGTGGCGAATTTTTGGTGTACCACTTCAGTGATTATCAAATGGAAGAGATTCTTTGCAACACAACCTTTAAAACTACTGAGCCTTGCTGCAACTATTTATGCATGTCTCCCTTCTGTGGTTTAGTTAATACTGGCTCCTAAAATGTCAGGATTTCTATATGGACTTCTCAATTGTTCTCTGGCATTCTACCTTTTCTCATTTCAAGTTCATGGGAAATCTATACTTCTGCCACTTATGCCTGCTAGCTTGTTAGCTTGAAGGGGGCTTTTGTTTTCAGGTGGGTAGCCCTAAATGGCTTGATCTCTATGTTCCTCTCCTTGTTATAAACAAATTATAACTACCATATGTTGCTCTATATGGTCTCTTTGTCCTTCTTTTCTATGCACTTTTGTAAGATAGCATTAGGAAATCACGTTAACTCTCCTTGAAAACAAAAAAGTTTATAAAGCACCAACAAGTTTAAGGGTAAAGTTATAATTTTACCAAGTTGCTCTGTTAGCACATCCAAGTTACAGAGGAAGCACATGTAGACTACACTGGGAGCACTTATAAGTTATAGTTGAAGTCCCACCGAGTTGTGACTTAAGCAATTTGAAGTTATATCTATACTAAATTGTTTTTTAAGCAATCCAAGTTATAAAATGAGCATATATAACTTTTGTTCCGCCAATTCCTAATACAACCTATACAGAATAGACGATCACACTCCAATAGTTATCCAAACTTGTGTTCAACGGGAGTGGACGGTGAAGAAGAAATGATAAAGGATTGGGGGCCGCGGTGAAGAAGAAAGGAGATCAAGGGATTGGGGATCGTTATCAAGGTTTTTCTTTTCATTTGGAATGAAGTGGATGTCTTCAGGGAGAAAGCTCTGGCGGAGATCAAGAAACAATACACTGTGTTTGATCATAAGGTGATTAGTATGATCCTGAGGGGACCGATGAAGAAGAAAGATTGAGCTTGTGATGTGCGTTGCCTAGATTCTCAAATTTGCACTCAAGTTACATGAAAAAGTAGAAGCAGCAAGGAAGCAGATGACAGTGACAATGCTTTCAGTTTAGAAGCAATCTACCAAGACATACACCGTCTTGATGTTTTTCTTAACATTTTTGAGTTCAAACTCATGTAGTTGGTCTCTGTTGATGCAGAATAAGTATCCCTCCAAATACAGGGGAAAGATGCATCCAAATTTTTTTGCAACTTTTAGTTGATTTTTAAAATTGTGCCTTGCGCTCACCAAACCACCTAATATCATATGTTTTTGTGAAGATAAAGCCCATTTTAAATGGTTATCGCCAATGATAGCACTCCAACCCCTTCGCTTTTGGAAATAAAATATTTTTTGGGTTTTTTATACCGTCACGCTTTTATATTATCGGCAATATTTTATTAAATTTCATCCACTCATTCTCTTTTTTACTTTTTAAATCATCCACCTATTTTATTTATCTAAATCCAAACACCTAAACTTAGGTGAGATATACAAATAAATTGAAGGATAGATATTTCCAAGCACTTATACCTTTAACTTAAGACACCTACGCACATAACTTGAAGCACCTACTCATTACGCTAAATTTAATTTAAACACATATTTGCCCGAAATTTTTTAAAGAACCAAAAATATCATTTTCAAGCACCCGTGCCTTTAACTTAAAGCACCTATGCACATAAATTTAAGCACCTTATGCTCAATATAATTTAAACAAATAATCAAACTTAATGCATCAAAAATACCATTTTCAAGCGCCCCACACCTTTAACTTGAAGCACCTGCGCCTTATGCTTAATATAATTTAAACAAATAATCAAACTTGCTTGAAATTTTAAAGCACCAAAAATAACATTTTCAAGCACCCACGCCTTTAACTTAAAGCACCTACAAAAAAATAGAAGCACCTATACTCTACATTCAAGCACTTATAAGAAATAATTAAACTTGAATGAAATTTTAGAACACTCATTTTCAAGCACCCACACCTTTAACTTAAAGCACCTAAAAAAAAAAGTAGAAGCACCTACGTTCTATGCTAAATATAATTTAAACAAATAATCAAACTTGCACAAAATTCTTAAAGCACCAAAAAACCATTTTCAAGCACGAACACCTTTAATTTAAAGCACCTACAAACAAAAATAGAAGCTCCTACACTCTACGCTCAAGCACTTATAACAAGTAATTAAACTTGCATGAAATTTTTTAGAACACTCATTTTCAAGCCCCCGCACCTTTAAGTTAAAGTACCTACAAACAAAAGTAGAAGCACCTATGCTCTACGCTAAATATAATTTAAACAAATAATCAAACTTGCACAAAATTCTTAAAACACGAAAAATACCATTTTCAAGTACCAACACTTTTAACTTAAAGTACCTACATACAAAAATTGAAGCACCTACAGTCTACGCTCAAAGCACTTATAAGAAATAATTAAATTACATGAAAATTTTAGAACACTCATTTTCAAGAACCCACACATTTGACTTAAAGCACCTACAAACAAAAGTAGAAACACCTACGCTCTTCGCTAAATATGATTTAAACAAATATAAACTTGCACAAAATTCTTAAGAGCTTTCAACAAATCGTAAAAGAAGAACCTTCAACACAACTTAAGAACACTTAAACGCATAAGTTAAAGAACCTTCATCACACACTCAGAACCCAAAAAAAATCATTATCTATAAATCCAATATTATTTCCAGGTACTGCTACATTAATTTTATCCTTTTACATCAACTAGAACATTTTTTATCACACATTTCAAACTAAATGGGTACAATATCAACTTCATGTTTAGATCTGAGCATGAAAATGAAAATGTTGCACACTCAAGCATTTAGAAGAGGCATTCCGAGAGGAAGAAATTCAGGGAAACACGACATTCCATTTATCCTTATTTCCTAATAGTAGATGAGATGGTTGTTTCACATAACTCTTTCGTCTCACATAAATCCCTTGTCTCACCGGATCCCTCCCCTATATATATCCACCTTATATGCATGAATCTTAGGGAAAACCCTCTTCTTCGTGGACAACTCCGATTTGCCACTATTTGCTTAATTGTATTTAGGAAGCACTTTAGGCCTATAAATTGTAACTTTGAGATGTACGGCGACGACCTCCCAAATTTTGGCGCTGCTGCCGGGGAAGACATGTTTATTTTTCAGTGTTTGGGCATATTATGTTTGATTATTTGCTAGTTGCATAAAAATGAGCTAGTTTGTTTTTATTTGGTTTGTAGTTGATTTTTGTTTAGCTTGGTGACCTATTGTTTGGATTCTTGGTGTATGGTTTGTACTTGATCCTCTTTTCAAGAACATGTACACTACGATCCTGAGTTAGAGTTGAATTTGAAAAGAGCTAGGAGTCTTTGGAAAGTGTGAATAACACCCCTCCTAGATACCATTTTGTGGAACATTCTACTTCCATGAAACATCAAGATGAGCATCCATAAAGAGAACCTCAACACCCTCACATTCAATAAGGGAATGTCCCGTTGAGGCAAGTTCCATTGAGGGAGACTACGGTTCCCAATCTTGAGCAACAACCAATGTGCATCACTTATCTGGTGGTTGGGCCAAATGGGCCTTTGAGCTAAAGTCCGGGTTGATACACTTTCTAGTTGCTACCTTCCTTTCTTGGTAGGCAAGGGGAGGACCCCAAAAATATCTCTCCGATTTTCATATGGTTTGTTGTAGTAGGATTCCCAGAGGAGTGGATGAAGCGCTTTACGAGTTAAAGGCCTTCCCATTTTCATTGAGAGATGCCGCAAGGAATTGGCTCAACTACCTTTCACCCGAGAGCATAAACTCATGGATTGAGTTGAACAGGAAGTTTCTTGCCAAGTACTTCCCAGCCTCAAAGTCCACCACCTTGAAAAAAGATATTAGCAACATCATCAAATGGCACGAGGAGTCATTCTAAGACTATTGGGAAAGGTTCAAAAATCTTCTCTCAAGTTGTCATTACCATGGCTATTTGGAGGGAGATTCGTTGTATTATTCTTATAATGGTCTTCTTGACAAAGAGCAAAGGCTACTGAGGGGATCTTGTGGTGGTTCTATTGGGAAAAAGACCTCGGGACCTACTATGGAGCTTAATGAGGAATTAGTCGAGGACCTTTAGTTCAAGATTCGATTTGAGAAGGAAAAATCCCAACAACACAAGTTCTCACTCCAACAATGGAAAGCTCGAGAACCAAGTCTCGACACTCACTTCCATGGTTAAGGTTTTGGTGACAAAATCCGGAAACACACCACATGTGAAATCTTGCGAGATTTGTTCTTCATCGCACCCTACGGATACATGCCTAAGTTTGCAAGATGATTATGTGGTGGAAGTGAATGCCGTTGGTTTTCAAGGAGGCCAAGGATATCAAGGTTGCCAAGGCAGTCAAGGCTACCAAAACTGGCCTTACAATGTGGGTAATTGAGATGACCCAAATCTCTGGCATGGAAATGCTCAAGGAGCACAAAATGCACAACAATAATACCGGCCTCAAAAAAAAGTTTCCCAGGGCTCTAAGACAAGCCGCATGATCAAGGCGAGAGTTTGGGCTTGTCAAAAATGAAGTGACGAAAGTCATTGGGAGATTGAGCTTGTGTGCGGAGAAGGTCGGAAAGTTTCAAGAGAAAACCAAATCAAGCATAAAAAACTTGGAGACTCAAGTAAGTCAAATGGCTCAAATCTTGAATTGAATGTAGACAAGAGAAAAGGGCAAATTTCCTTCCAAACCGGAGCTTAACCCTCGACAAAATGTGAGTACCATCTTATTGATGAGTGGTAAGGAGGTGAAGGGGCCTCAAGATGAAAGTGTTGTTGAGCGGATGCTTGAGAAAGAGGAGAATATTGAGAAGAAGGTCAAAGAGTTGGCCAAGGAGAATGTGAGCAAGGGGAAGGAAATTAAAGAGGAAACCATAGTGCCGAGATAGTGATCAAACCCTGAAACCTCATCCCCGCCTCACAAGAAAGCAAAAGTGGCAAAGATTCCTATCTATGTGCCAGGAGCTCCATTTCTGGAGGCTTTGAAGGATAGGAGAAAGAAAGAGATCAACAAATACATCTATGAAGTCTTTCGTAGATGCGGGGTAAACATTCCACTCTTAAATGCTATAAATCAAATTCCTAGGTATGCTAATTTTTTTAAGGAATTGTGTTCCATTAATAGAAAAAAATGAAGAATAAGAATAAGAGTGGAAAGCGTGAGTATGTCTCCGCCATGTTTGATGATGAATTACCTCCTAAATGTGATGGTCTGTGAATGTTTACAATCCCTTGGGTGATAGGAGGAAAATGTGTTAAAAAGACCATGCTAGATTTAGGTGCTTCAATAATGTGATCCCAAATTCTTTATATGAGAGTCTAAATCTAGACACTTTAATTTACACAAAACCGGGGTTATTATCCAACTAGTCGATCATTCTAGCACATACCCGAAAGGTATTGTGAAAGATGTGTTGGTGGAAGTGGACTCTTTGATATTCTCCGCAATTTTTATGTCCTTGATATTGAGAGTGATAGACATGATACACATATTTTTTGGGTAGGCCATTTTAAATATTTCGAGGACAATAATCGATGTACATAAATGAACACTAACCATGGAGTTTAATGAGCGGAAAGTAGAATTTGACACTAAGAATTCTATTGATCATCTGAGTATATATCACTCTTGTCAAGCTATTGATGTTGTTAATGATGTAGAGCAAGAGGTTTTTGAGCCCAATGATGGTAGTTCCTTGAATTTTACCCTAGATAATGCTGTAAATGATGTTTTTTTTATTGCAAATGTTGTTAGTACTAACTTGATGGAAAACATCAATGATGAAGATTGTCTTGGGAAGGCAACATCCAACACCCCTCATGTATCCACGAGAAAGCCAGTAAAAGTGGGTTTCCCCCATTCTCATGTGAAGACTTCGGTGGAAGAGTGCAAACCACCACTGAAAGTTTTTAAATGTTCATCTCTTTAAGAAGGAGAGAAACCCTCGATTGCTCGTTCAATCAAAATGATCGGGGAGCAACAAAAGGAATTGTTGGGGGTGTTGAAGGAGCATGAGGAAGCCCTAGGATATGTGTGCAAAGTTTTGTTGGGGGATGATGTGGATCCCGAAAGTTTTGTCCTGGATCAAGGAAAAGAGACCGATCTCCTCGGCTCATTTTGTGAATAAATCTAATTAGGGGAGTAATTCATGCTGATAACATTAAATAAACTTGGTTTTGGTCATTCGGATGTCACTCTTGACATTCTGTTGATGTAACTTTATTTATGCTTCATTCATAAGTTGTGTCAATGATATTAAAAAACTTTGTTTTAATCATATTAATTGTTTATTTTCTTCTTTTTTGTAACAATATTATGCTTGGTGTGCATGGTTGTTTTGTGGGAAGCACTTGGTTTTGGAGAAAATAAGCAAGGAGGAAAAGTGAGCAAATGGGGTAGGACAAGTCCAACTCATGGACCATATAGACGTGCATGGTCCATGGATGCTAGAATTTGCAACCAAAGAGGTCAAAGAAAACCCCAACTTTAGTTCGTGTAGACGTGCACGATTCGCTACACTCAAACATTCCTCCATCTCCAAATCACCCATCTCTTCCCTACCATCTCCAAATACCAATCAAACCTACTTACCTGCAAACACAACTTGAAACCAATGAGATATTTCTTCCTTCATTGTGATTTCCATGCTTTACTCGAGTTGTTATAAATGATAGTGATAGTGATTGGACTTACTTAATGAGAGGTTATGGGTAGATTATATCATGGTAGTGGTAATTTGTTCATTAAATCTAATGATTGTGCCACTAAGGGTATATTTTGGTCTTCATTTTTATTGTGGGTAATCTCTCATTTTCTCTTACTGACATGTATCCTAGAATGTTTATTTGCATTGAGGGCAATGCAAGATTTAAGTGTGGGGGAGGGGAATAAGATGATACTTATGATTAGTGGTTTAGTTTGGTTGTAACAAATAGCTCTTTTGAGAGCATTTTTAATCAAAAAATTGAAAACAGTAGAATAGAAAGAATCACGCCAAGCTGAAACCCCGAGAGGGCAACTTAGGCAAACTTGGGAGGCCCGGATAGGTTGAAAACCCAAAAGAGCAACCTATGCAAAAATGAGAGGCCAAATGGTGTGGAAAAGGTGATGGTGAGCATTGAAAAAAAAGTGTGAAGTTAGGATGAAAACCCAAGAGGGCTCCTAGGAAAAATGAGATAAAATGAAACATTCTAGGCTTATCTTAGTTTTTCTATATGGTAGCTTCTTTGGTAGAGTAAGATAGTTTTACATTTGTATTTTGTACCTCACATTTGATTGGTATAATGGTTGTTTAGAGTATCTTAGACTTTGGAGTGTGAGAGTGTGAGAGATTCTTATGACTTGGGGGCTCTGATAGTCTAGGAATAAAATGTTGGGTGTTTTGGGAAAACTTTTGCATGCTAGTTTACGTTTAGGTCTTTGCTTGTTCTTGTTTACTCGAGGACGATTAAAGGTTTAAGTGTGGGAGATTTCATGAGACGTCAAATGCATGTATTTTCCAATGCATTTAACATCTCTTTTGTTATCTTTTTGTTAGAGGATTTCTAGATTTAGGTAGGTTTACATCATAAGGGGTTTAGATAACCATTTTTGGTTTCATCTAAATCCTTCATTTTGTAACCTATTTTGAGTCAAATGAATTTTTGTTCCTTATGAGCATCTAGATTCCTTTTTGTGAGCTTAATTTGTAGATTACTCATAAGCACTTTGGAGTATTTTAGTAAAGGTCATTCACAAGGATGGTAGAAGACTGAAGGCCATGAGTCAAAACGTGGTAGAAGATAGAAGGGTCGAAGAAGGAAGACAAAGAAGCAGATGAATTGTGATCTGGAAGTTTGAAAAAAGTTCTGGGAACTATCCGAGAAGAACCAGCCTCTGAGGGTAGTACCATCGGATTTGTCTTCTCAAGCGTTATAAAATAGACTAAAAGAACTCACAAATTGGATCAGAGGTTCACCCAGAGCAACGCAAAGAAGTATAAGACAAGTCCGAATTTGAAGAATGAAGACCGGTCGGCCAATCGCCCGAGTGCATATGACCGAGCGCGCAACCTATGCCCTAAGTTGCACGGCCGCACGCTCGAGAAAAATGGAGTAAACAAGCCCTTGGGTCCATTTTGCGTAGCCCGTATGGTTTAGCCCACATTCACGCGCCTGTTGATACTGGCAGTACCTAACTAGGTACTTCAGCACACACGCACCTCTGTTACTCCCTTGACTTTTTCTTGACTAAACTAGACTACAAATAGCCTCTACCTTATCCCCACTTCTTATCTTCTTCTCTTGGCCGAAAATCCTTCTCTCAAAACCCTAGGTACCTCTTTCTTTTCATTTTCTCTCTCTTTATTTATGTATGAATTTTTCCATGAATGTTAGTATGATTTGTATAAGCTAAGTTATCACTTGGGAGCAATTGATTGAAACTTCCAAACCCATGTAGTGAGAATCTTTAATTCACTCTTTCATGAAAACTTCTTTCATAGCATTTATTGTGCCATTAATGTTGATGTTTACTTCATTTATGTTGTGGGTTGTTTGAGAATCTGAAGTATTTGTATGATTGAATTCTAGGGTGTAAGGAAAGCGTACAATCTCTTATCTCTTTGGCATGAAAATCCAAGAACATGGAATTAGAACTTCTTGTTGGGTAAATGATGTTAATCTTACTAGATGAATATGTTAATGAGGTTTGTTATCATATTTATTCTAAGGTAGCACTAAAAGGTAGAATCTTGAATGTTGATTGTTCTAGGTTAAACCTAATAAATGTTTTGTTTGGTTAAATGGCTAGGCATTTGGTAGAATGCTTGTAGTTGTAATCAAATCTATGGTTCTTTGTGTATGATGTCATTAATGAAATACCTTTAGGCGGTGTTTGTCTAAAGTGATCATTAATGAGATTTGAAAATAGTCGTTGATCGATCTTGTGAATTACTCTTAAGAAGAAAGGAATGTTTATCTTCGAAATGGTAGTGATAGTATTCACCATAGGTAATTATTGTGAATAAATGAGTGATTGGTTCTATGATCTATAAGAGATTTGGAAGTGGGAGTCATTTTCCCCCAAGGCTTTGTCAATTGTAATGTTTATCATCTTTTCTTAGTTGCTGCATGATTAGCATAATTACCTTTATAAGCTAGTTGTCTTGTTTTTATATTCTTAACTTAGGAAAAACCAACCAAAACTCCCCCCTCTTTACTTTCTTTTATATATCTATATATAAACATTTGTTCTTATATCCACCTTATATACATGAACCCTTAGGAAAATCCCTCTTCTTCATGGACGACCCCGATTTTCCACTATTTTCTTAGTTGTAATTAGGAAGAACTTTAGGGCTATAAATTGTAACTTTGAGAGGTACGACGATGACCTCCTAACACCGCCTTGGAAAACCTTTTTCTAGCCCCTGATTCGAGGTTTGAGAGAGGTTTCTACAACATCCTATCAAACCCGGACATGGACATTGAAGTGGTGGAGGATGAGATTCCACCAAGGATGACAACTACCTGAGGCAACCTACATGTGGACTTCTTCGACCAATTTTGCACTTTTAGGGAATAACTCATGAATTCAACACAAAAAGTGCAAGAGGTTGGTCAAGTGGTATGGGGAATGAGTTTGCAAATGGAGAAATTCAGGACTAGGTTGGATACTATGGATAACACCATGAGATCTTGGGGAGTTAGGCTTGATTCCATTGAGCGGGAGGTGAAGGAAGAGTTTGCAATCATGGATGAGATAGTTGGTGTGCAAGAGGAAACTATAGAGCAGTTGATCGAGAGGTTTCTGGCTTCTAGGCTTGCGACTTCTGAGTTCTATTTGCCATTGAGAGGCAAGAGATGAGGCAAGAAGAAAGGAGAAGAAGGCGCAGACGATATGCTTAAGGGAGGGACTTTCGGGGTCCCAAGAGTAAGTGTCACTATTTTCCCCTACTCCACTTATGATTTCTACTTGTTGTGTTGCATTGGGGACAATGCAAGGTTTAAGTGTGGAGGAGGGGGTAGTTAGGCACTTAGGAGTTTCAACAAGATTCCTTTGTGTTTTGTTGTTAGTTGTTTTTCTCCGCTTATCTTCATGTATTATGAAATCCACCTTTGGGGCATTTTGTGCTAGATTTTTTTTAAATGAAAAAAATAATTATTATATATATACCTAGATAAGTCGAAAACCTGAATGGGCGGCTTAGGAAACAATGGGTAAGGCTTGGATAGGTTAAAAAACCTATGCAAAAGTGAGTGGCCATGGTGTGGAAAAAGGTGAGAAGTGAGTTCAATTTGTATGAAGGTAGGATGAAAAACCAAAAGGGCTCCTAGGAAAAATGAGAGAAAATGAGAGAAATTGGAAACTATGTTATGCATCTCTTGAATTTCCTTTGGTGGCTACTTTTGCAAAGTAAGTTAGTTTCACATATATCATGTATACCTTGCCTTTTTATTGGTATGATCGGTTGGATAGATTGCTTTAGATTATTTGGGGAGTGAGAGTTGTGAGATCTTACATCTCTGGGGGGAACTAGGGTAGTTTAGGAATAAATATTGAATGTGTTGAGGAACTCTCTTTGCAGACTATTTTCCACTTAGATTTTTGCTCTTTTTTGTTTACTCGAGGTTGAGTAAAGGTTTAAGCATGGAGGGGTATTAATCTGTACCTAAAAGCATGTGGCAACCAATGCATTTAGCACATTTATTAGTATGTTTTGGTCGTGGATTGCTAGATTTAGTCGGGTTTACATTACAGGGGGTTAGACAGCACTCGTTAGTTTTCTTGTCAAAATCCTTAGTTTTTTAGACTTATTAGACATAATGGATGTTATGTCCTTACTAGCATCTAGATCTAGTTTTGTGAGCTTATTTGTTAGATCGCTCGTAAGCACTTTGGCATAGATTGTAGAAGGTCATTCAAAAAAATGGTAGTAGATAGTAGAAGACTATTCGCAAGGATGGCAGTAGATAGTAGAAGGCCATTCGAAAGAATGGTAGTAGACAGAAGGCCATAAATCAAAATGTGGTAGTAGATGAAATCGCGTGAAGAAGAGAAAAGGAGTCGAAGATCGAACAAGTGAAGACTTGCATGGCCGTGTTGTACTACACAGGTCATGCAGCCAATCTGGATGGTGCCAAAGGTTCATGGCATAAGGCATAAGGAACTACATGACCTATGCCATTCAATGGTCTCGTGTGGCTAAGTATGTAGCACATGTTGTGCCATATTGCACGGCCTGTGTCCCTTGAAATTCAAAATCCTAAGACCACTCCACGTCCTGTGAAGATTTGCACAAACGAGCCATCAGTTGCCAAGATATTGACTCCCAGCCGGCACCCGCAAGGTTTTGCACGACCCATGTCACTCAGAAGGGGAATCTAAGCTTCATGTCGGTGGCTCGTGGGGGATCACAAGGCCCATGTCGTTCAAATGTTCAGAAGATGTTACCAGTCAGCGGCCCGCAAGGAAACACACAACCATGCACTCGAAAGACCAAAGGACACATTCCCACCAAGCGGCTCGTGCCCTATTGCATAGGTTGTGCCACTACAAGAAAGTTGATCATATGTCGATAGAAGAAGACGAGAGCATCCACTACAAGGAAGTTGATCATAATGTGTAATAATATGCATATTGAATCATATGTAGTAAAAGATGTGAAATGAATACAACAACTACAAATTTGTGTTGCAATTTCATGTCATTGAAACTAAAGATAATTAATATGATGTGTAAAAATGATAATTTGTAAGTGATGCAAAATGTGTTACATTATTTGCGACACATATTGTGTGTGTCGTAGAAGTTTATGACACTTCTGTTTGTTTTCTTGTGTTGCGAAATAGCATCACATTAATTATTGTATAGCATATAATGACATAAATTATAGCATGTAGTGTTGATAAAAGTCACATAATGTGCCTTAAATAACCATGTTATTAAATATAGAATCACGCATAATGTTTCGTAAACACAAGTGTCAATAAAGTTAAATAAATCTAAATATGTCGCACATGATATGCATCAGTAAGCTATATTAATGCACAACATGTCACAAATAGTTATGCATCACTAAACTTAAATAATGCACAGTGTGCTGTAAACAACAATGCGCCACTAAATGAGAGTAACACAAAATATGTCACCAAAAGAAATGCGTCGATGAATGGAAATGGCGCATTATGTGTCGTAAACATACATGCGACACTATATTTAAAATGACGCATAATATATCGCAAACAGTTATGCATCACTAAATGAGAATGATGCAAAATATGTAGCCAAAAGAAATGCGTCCATGAATGGAAATGGCGCATTATGTGTCACAAACATACATTCAGCATTGTATTTAAAATGACACATAATATATCGCAACACAGTTATGTATCACTAGACTTAAATGGTGCATATTATGTCACAATAGTTCACAACACATAATTTAATGACACAAAATGTGTCATAAAATTTATGGCACAATTGAAAAATGTGACGCGAAATTCGTTACACGGGTATACATGTCATAATAAATTGTGACGCAAATCGTGTTGCATATTAACATTTACGACACTAAATCACTAATAAGCGACACAATTTGCATATCCCTAAAGGTTCTGTTTGTTGTAGTGACCTTTGTTTGACAGATAAGGGGAAGTGTTGACTATCGAGCACACTATGTGAAATAGGTATTAGGATAGGTGTATATGTCTTGTATTTGATTGAAATTAGGATCGAAATATACTACTGGTCATGTAACGCAAACATCACCAAGTGCTAGATTTATATAGTTTATACTATTGTTCTTGTATACTTGTAGTTGACAGATAACCCCCCCCCCCCAAAAAACCATGTTTGCAACATTAACTATTCCTAACAAGTGATCGGATTGACCACCCGGTTGCGGCTTTGCATAATTAACCTTTAAATTCTGACCTGCCCACTCCCGAGCATCGTTGAACACGAGAGGAGGCTGCCAAAAGCTATTATGGGGTCAAAGATAAGATTTATATTTTGCTCCATTTTCTACTGCTATACTACCAAGAATGGTAGATAGTGGCAAGTACTAGGGTCATCCATAGAGATGTTAGAATCTAGTAATCTAGTAAACATAACCGTGGTCAGGTCCGACCACGTGTTAGGAATAAACAGTGTTGTGAAAATAACCATTGGGGGCGAGGGGGGTCAACTATCAACTACAAGCATGCAATAAACATGATAAACTATATAAATAAACACTCGGGGAATATTTGAGTAACATGGATAATGTTGTTTCGATCATCAATTTCATCAAGTGCAAGAACTTAACCCTATTCTAGTGTTTGTGTCACGTGGAACAGACAATGATAAAAACTTTCCTATCTATCACAAAGAGGTGCACGTACAAAATCTTCAATCACTCTCGCTTCCTCAACTAGGGGAGTACAACAACGGCAATGGCACATTGTGTAGGTCTAATTCCCCCGTGCGATTAAGTCCTGGGTGAAACACCACAAACAAACTACCCCTATACTTAAAAAGACAAAGTAGCCGTCTTATCGATGGCTTTTAGGATCAACCAGATAATCCTAGCTTTCTACCTACTCTATCTCTACCTGCAGCCCTACGGACCTCTTTGGTCAACTAACTAGATGCATGATCGATCATGATGATTAACAAGGGTAACCTTCGTGCACGCGCCTAGTTCCAGACTATCGCACCCCAAGCGCATCTAGGTTTCCTTAACCGAGGATTAGAAATAGTGCACCAACATGAAAGTAACAAAACACATAGAAATAGGTAGATCTAGAAATCTCACAAAATAAACATCAACACATGAATACAAATATAGTCCCCAAGCTAGATCCTACTCTCTAAGCATTGAACCCAAGTATTTCATTGGATTTAACACTTTTGGGCAAAATAAAGATGAAAAGAAAAGTAACTAATGAGAAATAAGAGTGTTTTCTCTCTCTAGCCACCTACTAAGATCTAAAAATGAGCATTAACTTAAACCTTGTAGGCAAAGGTCCATATATATAGTAGTAGGGAATTGGGCATAAAAATAGGCCCAAAAAGTGGCCGAAAACTCTAGCAGCCACTAGGGCTCTTGCAGGCACGGGGCACCGGTCCTCTGTGCCAGTCGTGCAAGGTGCGCCTGTGTCAACTGGTCGGGCCGCTGGCCGAGTCTTCATTTTGCTCCTTTTTTATCTGCGCCATGCGTCGTTTTGCACGCTTTATTGGCTGAAACCTTATTTTTCTCCGTACCTCGGTGCATCCCACATCATTTTTCACACCCTGTGGGCTGATCTTGTCATTTGTGACTTGAAACAGCATGGGACGTGTAAAATGGAACATCCCGCCCCCCATACTTAGCCGATTTTGGAGTGAAAAGAGGGGACCCTTGTGCCAGAAATTAAAATGGCCCATGCTAGGTGATAGCCATGCCAAGGCACCCTGACAAGGGCCATGCTAGTTTGTATGGGCCGTTCTAGCTTTTGGTCCGCGCTAAGCTTGTGCGGTCCGCGCCGGCTGTGGCTAGTTGGCTTTGCTAACTTCATCGCTCCGCTACAGGTGAACCATTGGTCCAATTTGAGAGTTCTTGTAGTTGTTTTTATAGCGCTCGAGAAGACAAATCCAATGGTAACTCTCTAAAATGCGGATTCTTCTTGAATTTCGCCCATAAATCCATGCAACCTCGAACAATGATCTCTCCACTTCTTGAAACCAATGGCCTTCTTGAACTTTGAATCCACATTTCTTGGTCCCAATTCCTTCTACTACTACGATTTGAAGTTTGCAGCCTTTGATCTACTACCATCCTTGCGAATGACCTTCGATATCTTCTACCATCCTTGCGAATGCCCTTCAAATATCTACTACCACCCTCGCGGATGGCCTTCCACCAAAGAAAATGAAAAAGCACTCACGAGCAACCTACTAATGAGATCAAAGAGGAAGACCTAGGCACCCGTTAATACCAAGTGTCCATTAGTTCTAATTAAGTCTACAAAACACGGGATTTAGACAAGAAAACCAAAAGTGGTCATTTAAACCCTTTGTCGTGAAAACCTAATTAAAACTAGCAATCAACTGAACAAAAGATGATAATAAATGTGCTAAATGCATCGACTAACACATGCATAATGGTGCACATCAATTCCCCCACACTTAAACCTTTACTCGTCCTCGAGTAAACAAAAATGAGAAAAGATCTAAGCGAAAAGTAGAATGCAAAGAGAAGATAGCCAATACATTCAACTTATTCCCAAGCTACCCTAGTTCCCCAAAAGAAGCAAGAATCTCACAACGCTCACACCCTCCAAAATTTCTAAAGTAACCTAACCATCCCAAAATATTGTGAAGAAAAAGTTAAGAATGAAAGATAAGTGTTTAACTAGCTTACACCCCCAAAGAAACCGCCGAAGACAATCCAAGAGATGTTGATGAAGAAACCGCCAAACATGGCCAAAAGATGTTGAAGTTCCATTCCAAATTTCTCTCAATTTCTCTCATTTTGCCTAGGAGCCCTTTCGGGTTTTCATCCTAGCATTCACACATGTTGAGCTCAC
>JAULKM010115131.1:0-22089 GCA_032355605.1 Rubia tinctorum | reverse complement strand
AAACAAAGAGAGAAATGAAGAAGAGAAATGAAGAACTAGGGTTAAAAATGGAGTATTTTCGGCCAGAGAAAAGTTGGGATTGAAGATAAGAGATGAAGATATTTATAGTGAAAGTTGATAAGAAAAACTGGTCAAGTGGATGCATGGCGTGCTGGCCGCGCGGTAGACACGAGTTCTCGGGCGGAGCTGCGCGGAACGCAAAAGAATCGCGCACTAGGACCGCAGGGAGCTGGAAACCGCGTGCGGATAGCCACGTGTTGGGGCACTGGGGTGCGCAGAGAGCTGGGCGCTCGGAGCGAAGATCGCACGGTGAGACCGAGAGGCTCGCGTGCAGGCGTCGGACACGGGGCACGCGCGGGCGCGCAGAGATATGGGTGCTCGGAGCGGAGAACGCGCGGTGAGACCGAGAGACTGGGCTGGCGCGGGCGCTGGAAATGGGATACACCCGGGCGCATGGAAAGGCTCAAACTAGCCGCGCAGGATGATGGGCGCTGGGCGCGAGTTGGCCGCGTGGAGCGCTCGGGCGCCCGGCCGCGCAGAGACACGGAGCGCTTGGGCTGGTCCGCGATTAACGCGTGGGCGCGCACGCTCAGGCTTTGCCCGCACATTCTTAAGGCTGAGGGGTCTTTTCTTTGGAAGTTTTGTGAGCGCGGCCACGCGGTTAAGTGCCCGGGCCGCGCTCGGCCTTCTTCACCCGGCCGGTCTGTCGGCCGATCTTCGGTTGGTCGCCACGGGTGAACCGTTGATCGGATTCGGGAGTTCTTGTTGTCAATTTCATAGTGCTCAAGAAGACAAATCCAATGGTCCCACCCTCACAGGTTGGTTCTTCTTTGAATATTCCCGGAACTTGGTTCTCACTTCCGGATCACAATTCATCCGCTTCTTTGTCTTCTACCACGTTTTGACTCGCGGCCTTCGATCTTCTACCATCCTTGGAAATGGCCTTCAATACAGTACTCCAAATTGCTTATGATCAATCTACAAATTAAGCTAACAAATAGGAATCTATGTGCTCGTAAGGACCAAAAATCCATTACACTCAAACTAGGTTGCAAAATGAAGGATTTAGATACGAAAACCGAAAACGGTCATCTAAACCCTTATGATGTAAACCTATATAAATATAGCAATCTTTCAACAAAAATATAACAAAAGAGATGTTAAATGCTTCAGAAAACACATGCATTTGACGTCTCATCATTAATGCATTTAGAAGCAATAGAGAATCCCTTTTTGATTATTATGTCATCAAATGGTAAAAGTGAGTTCATTAGTCTCCACATGAAAATAGATAACTTCTCTGGTATATGTTTGTTCCACACATGATTAAGTGAACCAACTACTGGTCTCCTTGATCTGAAAATCTTGTAGGCAGATGTTGTAGAAAAAATTCCGTTGTTGGTTTCCGTATAAGTCTATCTTCATGATTAGATTTTAGCTTTGTTTCCTGCAATAAAACGGTATCACTGGTAGCCATGCGAGGCTTCAAAAAAGGTAAGTATGATTGTTTATCAAATATAAATTCAGATATAATAATATCAGGGAAAGAAAGTACAATATGTAAATGACATTTATAAAATAAAGCTCAATTTCCTAGCCAATTTGAATTCCAGAAACTACTATTTCCTAGACCATAAAGAACCCGTGAGTGAGTATTACACTCCTCTGTGATTAATTCAATTCTGGATCTGGTATGTGAAGTGTGGCTTGTGTTACTAAGCAGCCACATTAAGTTAAACCACAGGGTTTTATTCATTTGAAGTTTCCACCACAAATTTGCTAATAATGCTTTGATTGAAATGGAAATATCCCTAATTCCTAAACCATTTTCTTCTACAGGTACACAATACTTTTTCCAAGATCTCCAATGAATTTTATGGTTCATCATTATCTCCCCAAAACAAGTTTGCTGCTAGAGATTCTATTATTTTAACTACATGCTTTGTATGTTTAAGGACAGTGAAAATATGTGTGCGAAGTTATTAAAGGTTGTAATTAATCAAAGTTAGTTTTTCTGCAGGTTAAAGCCATATATTCTTCCAATTAGATAGTCTGCTTTCAAATCTATCCAGTAAGGGAGTAAAATATTCATTTTTAATTCTACCCTGGAAGATTGGTGTTCCTAAATATATCATTGGGAATTTCCCTTGATTCATTCCTAAGATTCTTTTAATTAGAAGTATTCTTGAACTGTTTATCCCATTTTTTAAGAAAAACTTATTTTTCTGCTACTTTATATGCTGACTTGATGCTAATTCATAGGCTTTTAAGAATTTTTTTCCAGATTCCTAACGTTTTTGGCATCTAGAGTTGTGAACAAAGCTGCGTCATCAGTATACAGTGTGTGAGTTGGCTGACTAACTCTATTTGGATTTGGTAGGGTCTAATTATTCCTATATTAACTACATTCTTAATTCGATCTAACACTTCTCTCTTAGTTATCCCACTTCTCTCTAGAAATACTAAAAACCCTAACATACCCTAACTAGGGGGGCGGCGCCGCCGCTGACCACCACACCAGGTGGCGCCCCCATCCCATTCTCACCCTCTCTCTCCTAAACCCCAAACCCCTCTCTCCCATCGTTTCCCTGAAAAACTCCTTCACGGCACCAAACACGAGCTATAACATACGACCTTCACTGCACATGGCATTCACGAGGTCAACTCAGCCCATGGGTCTGGTGCGTTCACAGCATGCACGGATCCGGTGCGTTCACGGTGCGCACGGGTTCGATGCGTTCACAGCGCCCATGGGTCACAACTCAGCCCACGGGTTCATGGCTCAGCCCACGGGTCCATAACGTTTCAGCTCAGCCCACGGGTCCAGTGGCTCAATTTAGATGGAAGTCAACGACGGCAAGTCAGCCACAGCGTCCAGTGACTTTTCACAGCGGCTATTCTAGCTCTGATGGGATTCTAGCACTTGTGCGGTTTAAAGAAGAAGAGCCGCGGTCTGACTCAGTCCGAGTTAAGCACGAGTCCAGGTCTAAGGTCTTTCTGTTGCTGCTGGGGTTTTTCATTTTTTTATTTGAGTGACGACTCCATTTCTACCGATACACTCCACGAAAGAGACAGATAAATTGTAATGAATTTCAAATTTGGGTGCTGCATTTCGGGTTTTTCAGAGAATAGGATGATTGGAGGGGTTATTTCTCTTTTATTTTATTTTATTTTTTATGGTTTTTAAACTTTTATATTTTTCTGGGTGGGATGCTATTAATTCTATTTTTCTTTCTTTATTCTGTTAATTTTAGTACTCAATCTATTTTGAAGTATAGGAATGTATTCATGTTGATGCATGAAAAATTCTGCTATGGTCATGTTTGGGAGAGGCAGTGAAAGCTGTGTGTTCCACTCACTAAATAGATCAGATTTATTTAACCAATTAGTGTGCTAAAAAGAAGCCTCGCCTCTCCCAACCTGTAAACAAACATTTTCAGAAGCTATAGCATCCACTTCTTTTATCCTTCTCCAGGTTCATGAAACTTTCAAGTAATAGGGCAAGGACCACATGAAATTAGACCATAGAGAATGCCCTCTTTGCAGTTTCCACCAAAGTTTTAATGAAAAACTTTTGATGAGAATATGAAGGTTCTTAACTTCCAGACCATTTTCCATATGTGGAAAACTTAGTTTAGTCCAACATCTCCATATATTCTTTTGACCAAAATCTATAGTTCCCCAAAGAAACTTGCCAAAAAGAGTGTGTAATTTATCTATTACCCCCCTTGTAGGTTGAGAAACTGTTAGAATATGAAGTGGGATTGCTGAAAGCACATGCTTTAGCAATACCAGCCTTGCAGCTTGATTCAACCATTTGTTTTGCCACAGTAAAATTTTAGATGATATTTTTTCAAAAATTGTTTGAAAGTAGTTGTTCTTGGTTCTTCCACAATAGATTGGACACCCTAAATATGTAAATGAGAAAGCTCCTGGTGTCATATAGATAATATGTTGAATAAGACTTCTATAAGAAGGGGGTGTATGCTTTGTTATATAGTAGGCTGATTTTTGGAAATTTATTTTCTGACCTGTGGCCTTCCCATACACCATCAAAAAACTTTTTATGTTCTTTAAGCTCTTCTTATTAGCCTTTATAAAAACCACTGTGTCATCTGCAAATCTTAAATGAGTGATTTTACAAGCTGAACTTGATGACTTAAAATAGTTAATTTTTCCTTGTTAATGAAGTACTTTCAGATTTCTTGAAAAAACTTCAGTTAGCAAAATAAACAAGTAAGGAGATAGTGGATCTCCCTGTTTAATGCCTCTGGAAGTTTTAAAAATACCAAAAGGTTTACCATTTACCAATACTGAAAAACAAGTTGCAGCAATATTACCCCTAATTTTTTTAACTATAAGTCCATGAAAACCCATTTTTAAGAGTAAAGAATTAAGGAATGACCAAGATACTCTATCAAAAGCTTTCATCATATCAAGTTTGAAGCACAGATTGAAACCCCTTTTCTTATTATGCAAAAACTGAATCATTTCTTGCATCAATAAAACATTATCAGCTAATTCTCTATCCTGAACAAAGGCTGATTGTTCAGAAGAGATTATCTGTGGCAAAAATGGCTTAAGTCTCTCTGTATAGACCTTTGAGAAAATTTTGTTAAGAAAGTTTGAGAGGCTTATAGGTCTATAATCAGAGAAAGATGAATTAACTTGTTTCTTAGGTATCAATACAATAAAAGTTGCTGCTATAGCTCTTGGAATAGGGACACCAAGTAGATACTCATTAACAGCATTCAGCAGATCAGTAGAGATGATATCCCAGCAAGCAGTATAGAACTTACCTGGATATCCATCTGGACCTGGAGCAGAATCCCCATCCATACTGAATACCAAGTTTTTAAGTTCCTCTAAGTTGATTGGCCTCATAATATCTGCATTCATTTGATTAGTGACAAATATGGGAATATCTTGTAACATTGATGAAGCAGCCAGGCCATCTAGATAAGAATTACTATCTGTTAGAAGATCAGAATAGAATCTTACAGCTTCAGCCCCAGCCCCAATTTCATCTGGATTTTTTATCCAGTGATTCTGTGAGTTTTTTATTTCTGAAATTGTTTGCTTAAACTGCTTAGATCTAACTGATGCATGGAAGAATTTGGTATTAGAATCTCCATCCTTTAACCATTTAACCCTAGATTTTTGTTTCCAAAAAACTTCTTCTCTTTTTAAAGCAAGTGTAAGCTGAGCTTGAGCTTTATGAAGTTCTGTCCTAGATTCATTGTCTCTCTGTTGTTGGTGCCTTAATTCCATTTCTAAAACACTTTCTTCAGCTTGCTGGACTCTATCATGAACATTACCAAAAACACTTTTATTCCATTCCTTTAAAGCATTTTTCAATCTTCTTAATTTTAAAGAGAATTTTATCATACCAAACCCAGTACATGTACTATTCCAGTTAGTAGTAACTAAATCCAGAAAAGTATCATGCATTAACCAACAAGATTGAAATCGAAATGCCTTAGGACCAGGAGACAAATTGTGATTAGCCACAGAGACAAGCAAAGGAGAATGATCAGATGGATGTCTTGCCTTAACCCTGATGCTTGTATTAGGAAATAAATTTGAAAAGCTACAATAACTAGACCCCTATCAAGCCTTTCCCAAACATTTCCTAATTCCCTTGCCCCAGCTCATGTATACTGATTACCTGAAGTTGGGAGTTCAATTAATTGGTTCTCTTCTATAAAAACATTAAAGTCAATCATACAATTTAGATTAGGTGAAGACTGGCCTAAATATTCACTTGGTTCTCTAATGACATTAAAGTCACCAATCATCATTATAGGCTTGTTACCATGTTGAGATAGACCAGACCAAAGTGAATATCTTGTTGTCCTATTATGTCTAGCATAAATGAATGCAGCAGTCCATGTAGAAGATAGTGATGGACTGTGTATTTCAGCCAATATGAATTGATCATGGACAGTTAATATAGAAATATTAATCTCATCAGTCCAGAAAATCCATATTTTATCCCTTGGGTCACCATAAAACTTGTTAAAACCTAATTTAAAAGCTATAGAAGGTAATTTTAGTTTCCTCTCTAAAATAAATAAATAAATATTGTGAGTACCTTAATTTTTTATGCCATTCACTCAATTTAATCCACTCATTTTATATTTTAAAATTTATTTATATTTAGTTTATGTGAATAAATAGAAAAAAATAAAGTGTTGATAATAATCTGTTTAATGAACAACTTTTTCCTCTTTTCCAGTACCAACTTTTCTCCTAATGAGCAATCTTGTCAAATTGAAATCAATATCAGTTGAGTGTAATATCATTATAGTTAAGTATGTGTAGACATCATGCAAATATGCGTTACTTAGACGCGCTTCATTTATTGTGGAACGTATATTGCACGAACATATATGAAAAAAATTCTCCAATTTTATTACTAGATTTGATATATTTTTATATGTTGAGCAATTTGGATGAGCGAAAAAGGATAGTTATGTATTTTAATTGAAAAGAAGATGAATTGAGGAAAGTGCGTGTGTGTACGTGCAATTTAAGAGCGGTCTAATGAGTTCTTTTATTATTTTGTATGCCGCACTAGCTTACCAATCCACTGCTTGCCTCGATTCACCCCAGATCATCCCTCGGAGATCCATCAAGAATGAAAAACAAATGAAAGTATTAGTAAACCAAGTAAGTGTTTCTCTGAATCCACGCCTACATTTTCCCCCCTTCTTAAATACCAGCTTTTGTGTTTTCTCTTTCTCTCTAAGAGAGAGCACTTTTAGCTAGTAATTTTTTTCCTTCTATTTAGACTCATATGTAGAAACTAACTTGAAGTCACGTAGTTCCTATCCTCTTATCCTCCCTTTATTTTCTTCACAAATATGCCTACTTCATCGATTCACGCTCAATTAAAAATCCATGTAATAGGTAATTTTATTATCTTTTATGTCACGCTAGCTCACGACTCCACCGCCAATATTTTTTATTTTTTCCCCTGATCACCCCTCGGAGGGCCCATAGACGGCGGCTATCCTACCACATCGCCAATGATAGTATTCAACACTGAGGGTGCCACCAGGACGACCATTTCGATAAGGCCGTAAGTACTGAAGATACCGGGGGACCATTCCAATGGCTTCTAGAGGTTGTTGATTCCGAGAAGTGGGCTTTAGATGCGGTCGACCTCCTATTTAGCGCAACTTTAAGGCACGTGATGGGAAGAATGCATTGGCTGATCAGATGTCAAATGGGTCTTGTCCGTTGGATTGTGTTTACAAAAATAAAATTAATTAGATACATGATGAAAAAAATATGTGGTATTGTATAATAGAATTATTGTTTATTGTATGTCGTTGATCCAAAAACTCTATTTTATGTGAAATAATTTTTCAAAAATAAAAAAACCAAATAACAAGGAGAGTAATATAAATTTATACACACACGTGTCTTTAGTTAAAGATCCTGTCTCTTGAAAGATGGTATTTCTATAAGTTATGTACATACCATGGTTTAAAATGTAAATTAGGAGAAATCAAGATAAAAATTTCAAGTTGCATTAATCGGATCATAAACTTATAACTACTGAACATTGCTTAATAAATTTTTAATATTGCAATTAAAACTTTTTTTTTCTATAATTCTAATTAAATCCGTCTTTCCATATGTCAATGAAAAGACACTTTTCCCAAAACTTTGCCTTAGTCAAAATTCAGATGATATATAAGATAAATAATGTGTATATATATGTGTGTTCTGTTTATTACTTTTAGTTTTCTCTCTATAATAAATAAAGTGTATACTAATAAATAAGGTGTATACTTTTACTATTTTTTTATGTCATTCACTCAATTTAATCTACTCCTTTTCTATTTAAAAATTTATTTATATTTATTTTACGTGCATAAATGAAGAAAAAATAAAGTGCTTATTATAATACCAGTTTAATGAACATTTTCCCCTCTTTTTCCTCCATTAAGAAATCGAGTTAGATAGAAATTAAAGTAAATTGATTGAAATATCATTATAATAAATTATATGTGGATATCGTACACTGGAAATAAGCACTTATATTTGGAAGTGCTTCATTCATTATGACACATGTACAGTACGAACGGATATGTCAAAAAATATCTCCAATTTTACTACTAGATTTGATATATTATTATATGTTGAGAAATATGGAAGAGGGGAACAAGGATAATTATGTATTTTAACTCAAAAGAAGATGAATTGGTGAAATTGTGTGTGCACGTGCAATTTAAGGGTTGGTAATGGGTACTTTTATTATCTTCTATGTTGTGCTTGATTCCGCCACCGAAAAGTTGTACCATTCCACTGCCAGCCTCAATTTTCTCCGGGTCACCATAAAAACCCATGTTTTCTTTCTCTCTTCTTATATTGAAACACAAAATATAACTAGATTATAACTCTGCCACTGAAAATTTGTACCATTCCACCGCTCGCCTCAATTTTCCCCTGATTACCCCTATAAAAACCATTAAAACCCCTGTTTTTATCTTTATTCTTCATTTCAAACACAAAAATATAGAAATTCGTGGCCTTACTAGTGCTATACATGTCGGAGATGGCCGGAGACACAACCGCCAACCAAGGAGAAACCCAACAAAAGTCTCTCTGTTGCCCGGGAATGGCAAACATAAGAACAAAGGCGGCTTGGAAAACTCCACCTGTCCGTACAAAGGTGTATGGCTGCATGTGTGGGTAAGTGGGTTTCCGAAAGCCATGAGCCCAACCATGGCTCGTAACTCTTATCCATAATTTATAAATGGTTTCGTCATGTTTTGAAAGATCGAATGATCTTTTCACCTATAAATGGACCCCAACTCACTTCACTTATTCACGCACTCAAACCACTCAAACTCACTCTTGTTTCATACATATCCTCCATTAGCCAAACCATAAAATTCCATTTTAATTCTTATTGTTATGCAAAAACAGAAAAATGCCGCAACTCACTTTTCTTGCGTACATATCCTCCAGTATCCGAAATCCATTTTTTACTCCACAGGTGGGTTGAGCTGGGGGAAATGACCACGCGGAACCCTCACCGAACCTTATGGAAATGGCCAAGGAAAGCTTCCCCGCCATCATGGAAGTTAACTAAACGGGGAAAAGGTGTCCAGACAATGCTTAGTGCAAATTCAGGGGAGCGCGACAGTGTTTATTGGGAAATGGGCACATATATTTATTAGACATGCTTCATTCATTGTGGCACGTATATTGCACGGACGGATATGTCAGAAAATATCTCCAATTTAATTACTAGATTTTATGTATTATTATATGTTAAGCAATATGGACGAGGGGAAAAAGGATAATCATGATTTAACTCAAAAGAAGATGAATTGGTGAAAGAAAATGGATCATGATTTTATGATTTTATTATAATGCATGTGATGTAGCACTTGACGATTTCACAAAAAAATCTAAAAGATAGAACAAACTAGTAAAACCGTGTGCTTATCTTCCTTCGCCTAGTTTTCTTCTCTCCTTGATTACACTTACATTAATGCATGTGATGTAAGCTTATTTTCATGTTTATACAATTAAATAAGGTGAAAAAATGCTAGTGCAATATAAGTACAATAAAAGTTGGATACATAATTATCCTTTTTTTCTGTCCAAATTACACAACATATAAAAATATATAAATTCTAGTAATAAAATTGGAGAAAATTTTCAACATATTCGCTCGTGCAATATATGTGCCATAATGAATGAAAATAACGTGCATATTTGCACTGTATAATAACTACTCATAACTAATTATAATGATATTTCACTCAATTCACATTGATTTCTATTTAACCCGATTGCTTCATAGAGGAAAAGCTGTACTGGAAGAAAAGGAAAAAATTGTTCAGTAAACTGATAATTGTGAAAACTTAATTTTTCTCCATTTAATGCATGTACACTAAATATAATTTTAAAATAGAAAATAAGTAGATTAAATTGAGTGAATGACATAGAAAATAATAAAAATACCCACATTAGTTATTTTAGGGAAGGACTTAAAACTAATGAATAGAACACATATACATGCATATTATTTATTTTTATATTTAATATCAAATTTAGTTTACATGCATAAAGAGATTTGCGTAAGTCTAACGCAATAAATTTGAATCGAACGGAGTCCTGTAGCAGCTGCCGCCCATATTTCAGAATCATCCACCTCTGTCAGACATTCGATGGGATGCTTCAGAATAAACTTACAATCCCCCGGTAATGCCGGCACCTACGGCCCAATCGGGACGAATTTCTATATTTTGTGTTTATAATGAAGAAGAGAAAAGGATAGAAAGGGCTTTGACGACCCTCCAAGGGGATGATTTGGGGCAAATTGAGGTAGGTGGTAAAATGGTACAATTTTCTAGCAGCCGAGTTATAAGTTAACACAACATAAAAGATAATGAAATTGCCCATTACAAAACTCTTAAATTGCACGTGCACACTCACGCTTTCACCCATTCATCTTCTTTTGAGTTAAAATACATTATTATCCTTTTTGCCTCGTCCAAATCACTCAACATATTTATTTTACGTGCATAAATGGAGAAAAAATAAAGTGCTTATTATAATACCAGTTTTATGAACATTTTCCCCTTTTCTTCTAGTACCTATTTTTCCTCCATTGAGCAATCGAGTTAGATAGAAATCAAAGTAAATTGGTTGAAATATCATTATAATAAATTATATGTGGATATCGTACACTGCAAATAAGAACTTATATTTGGAAGCACTTCATTCATCATGGCACGTGTACAGTACGAACGGATATGTCAAAAAATATCTCCAATTTTATTACTAGATTTTATGTGTTATTATATGTTGAGCAATATGGAAGAGGGGAACAAGGATAATTATGTATTTTAACTCAAATGAAGATGAATTGGTGAAAGTGTGTGTGTGCACGTGCAATTTAAGGGTTGGTAATGAGTACTTTTATTATCTTTTATGTTGTACTTGATTCCGCCACCGAAAAGTTGTACCATTCCACCGTCAACCTCAATTTTCTCTGGATCACCATAAAAACCCATGTTTTCTTTCTCTCTTTTTATAGAAATTTATGGCTTTACAAGTGTTTCAAATGGCGGAGATGGCCGGAGACCCAGCCGCCAATCGAGGAAAAACTCGACAAAAGCCTATCAGTCGTCCCAGAATGACACAATTAAGGGAAAAGGTGGGCTAGAAAATTCCAGCTGTCCGTACAAAGGTGCCTGGTAGCGCATGTGGCGGCGCCAAAATCCATGATATATAAAATACATAATGTGTAATATATTTATGTTTTGTTTATTATTTTTAGTTTTCTCCCTAAAATAAATAATGTGTGTACTTTCATTACTACAAATAAGAGCTTTTGTAACATTTTCCTTGCAACACTTATTAAAAATGTTATAATAACTTATAAAGTGTTACTTAAAATTTTTAAAAGTGTTATATAAATACTGAAAAGTGTAACCTAAGATTTAAAAAGTGTTACAGTAGATCTAATGTAACATCACCTAAGGTAATACTTGCAAAAGTGTTACTTTGGGTGCTAATAATACTTAGTTGAACCTATTGCAACACTTTTGAAAGTATTACCTTAGTTGATGTTACATTAGATATAACCTAACACTTTTTAAATTTTAGCTAACATTTTTCATTATTTATGTAACACTTTTCAAAGGTTTAAGTAACACTTTATAAGTTATTATAACATTTTTAATAAGTGTTGCAAGGAAAGTTTTACATTAGCCTTAGTTTTTAGTAGTTTTTATTATTTTTTATGTCATTCCCTCAATTTGATCTACTCATTTTCCATTTTAAAATTTAATTATATTTAGTTTACACGCATAAAAAGATAAAAATAAAATAAAGTGTTCATAATTATCAATTTAATGAACAATTATTTTCTCTTTTCCAATATCAACTTTTCCTCTATTGAGCAATCGAGTTAGATAGAAATCAACTTTAATTGAGTGAAATAGCATTATAATAAATTATATGTGGATATAGTACAATGTAAATATGCACATTATTTAGACACATTTCATTCATTTTGGCATGTATAATGCACAAACAGATAAGTAAAAAAATATCTCCAATTTTATTACTTAATTTAATGTATTTTTATATGTTGAGCAATATGGACGAGGGGAAAAAGGATAATTATGTGTTTTAACTCAAAAGAAAATGAATTGATGAAAGCGCGTGTGTGCACGTACAACTTAAGAGTTGTGATTTTATTATCTTTTATGTTGCACTAGATTATAACTCTGCCACTAGAAAGTTGTGCCAATATTCCATCGCCCGCCTCAATTTTTCCCTAATCACCCCTATGAGGACCATCAAAACCCATGATTTCTTTTTTTCTTCTTCATTTCAAACACAAAATTATAGAAATTTGTGGATTTATCAGTGCTTCAAATGGCGGAGATGCCCGGCGACCCAACTGTCAACCACGGAGAAACCCGACAAGAGCCTCTTGATTGTCCCGGAATGGCACAATGAAGGACAAATGTGGGTTGGAAAACTCCACATGTTCGTACAAATGCGTCTGGTAGCGCGTGTGGGGAAGTGGTTTGCCGAAATCCGTGAGCCCAACCACTGCTCGCGACTCTTAGCCATAATTTAGAAATGGTTCTGTCATGTTTTTAAAGATTGAATGATCTTTTCACCTATAAATCATCCCCTACTCACTTCACTTTCTCACACACTCAAACCACTCAAAATCACTCTTCTTGCATACATATCCTCCATTATCAAAACCATCAAATTCAATTTTAATTTTTATTGTTATCCAAAAATGGAAAAATGTCGTAACTCACTTTTTTTCACTTACATATCCTCCAATATCTGAAATCCATTCACTCTGCAGGTGGCTTAAGCTAGGGGAAGTAACCGCGTGGAACCCTCACCGAAACTTAGGTACATGGCCGAGGAAATCTTCCTTGCCATCATGGAAGTTAACTAAATGGGGAAAAGGTGGCCAGCCAGTGCTTCGTGCCCATTCAGGGGAGCGCGAAAGTGTTTGTTTGGGAAATGGGCACGGATATTTATTAGACGTGCTTCATTCACTGTGGCACGTATTTTGCGCCGACGGATATGTCAAAAAATATCTCCAATTTTATTACTAGATTTTATGTATTCTTATATGTTGAGCGATATGGACGAGGGGAAAGAGGATACTCATGATTTAACTCAAAAGAAGATGAATTGGTGAAAGCGTGTGTGCACATGTAATTTAAGAGTTGCTAATGGGTACTTTTATTATCTTTTATATTGCGCTAGATAATAACTCCGTCACTGCAAAGTTGCACCATTCCACCGCCCGTCCCAAATCATCGCTCAGCATCCTCGCAGATAATGACTATATCGCCGTCCGATTCAAGTTCAACCTTTGTTGGTGCCGATCTATACCACTACCGGGCCACCATAACGGTCGTCCCGATTTGGCCAGAGGCAACAGAGATATGGGGACCATAAATGAATCTTGAAGCATCTCATCGAAGAACTGTCGGTGGTTGATGATTTTGAGATGTGGGTTGTAGGTGCGGCTGGGATTCCATTCGACGCAACGTTAAGACGCAAAATTGATAACATGAGGAAATCACTGGCTAATCAGATGTTAGAATGGTTCTTGTCTAATGGATTGTGTTTATAAACATAAATTTATTAGAATGTTTTGGTTGTACACGTGTAATAGAATTATAGTGTTTATTGTCGATTCGACAGCTCTGTTTTTATGTTTTAGTTAATGTGAAATAATTTTTTAAAGAAAAAAAAAGAAAAAACAAATAAGATGGAGGGAAAAAAAGCCTGTACATAATTATTAGTTTAATGAACAATTTTTTTCTTTTATCCAGTACCATTTTTCTCTGTTGAGTAATCTAGTCAAATTGAAATTGACGTGAATTGAGTGAAATATCATTATAGTTAAGTATATATGTGCATGCATCATACCATGCAAATATGCACGTTCTTTAGACGCACTTCATTTATTGTGGCACGTATATTGCACGACATATATGTTTGAAAAGTTCACCAATTTTAATACTAGAATTTTTGTACTATTGTAATTAATGGCCTGAACTCTCTCTCTCTCTCTCTCTCTCTCTCTCTCGAGAGAGAGAGAGAGAGCTGAGCACTTTTAGCTAGCAAAAAAAAATTCTAGTAAGACTCACAAGTAGAAACAAACTTGAAGTCATGTACTCCCTTTATTCTCAACTCATTTTCTTATTCACACGTCTGCCTACTACATCAATTCACGCTCAATTTAAAAGCTGTATAATGGGTACTTTTATTATCTTTTATTTCACGCTAGCTTTCAACTTCATAACTAGAAAGTTTTACTATTCTACCACCCACTTGAATTTATCCCAGATTACCCCTCAGAGGGACCCACAAATGCCAAGCTATCCTGTCGCGTCCGAATCGCCAATGATAGTCTTCGCCATTAGGGTGCCACCGGGACGAAGGTCCCGATAAGGTCGTAAGTACTGGAGATATCGGGGGACTATAAATGGATCTTGAAGCATCTTGGGAACACTCATACAAATTAGAACTACCGTAAAACTTTCTTTGCAACCCTTATTAAAAAAGTTACAGTAGCTTATAAATTAGTATTACTTAAAATTTTGAAAAGTGTTACAAAAATATTTAAAAGAATTACATAAATTTTAAAAAAGTGTTACGTTAGATCTAATGCAATATCACCTAAGGTAATACTTGTAAAAGTGTTACTTTTGGTGCAAATGATACTAAGTTGAACCTAAAGTAACACTTTTACAAGTATAACATTAGGTGATGTTGCATTAGATCTAACGTAACACTTTTTAAAATTTAGGTAACACTTTTCAATATTTATGTACCACTTTTCAAAAGTTTAAGTAACACTTTATATGCTATTGTAACATTTTTAATAAGTGCTGCACGGAAATTGTTGTGATAGCTCTAATTTGAGTAGTGGAATGACTGCCTGGGGTTGATGATTCCGAGATGTGGGTTGTAGATGCGTGGATATCGTAATAAAGTGCAAATATGGAGTTTATTTAGACATGCATTATTCATCGCGGCACCTATAGTGTACGAACTGATATGTCAAAATAAATCTCCAATTCTATTTCTAGATTTTATGTATTATATGTTGAGAAAAATGGACGAGGGGAAAACGAATAATTATGTATTTTAACTAAAAAAGAATATGAATTGGTGAAAGCGTGTGCATAACGTGCAAATTTAAGAGTTGGTAATGGGTACTTTCATTATCTTTTATATTGCGCTACATTATAACTTTGTCACTGCAAAGCTGTACCATTCCACTGCAAATTTTTCTTCTCTCCTTCACCCTTACATCACTTACACTCACATTCACATCCTCGCACATAATGCATGTGGTGCAGCACTTGGGTTCACAAAAAATCTAATATATAGAACAAACTAGTAAAACTGTGTGCTATCTTCCTTCACTTAGTTTTCTTCTCTCCTTCATTACACTTACATTAATGCATGTGATGTAATTAAGCTTATTTTCATGTTTATCTCTAAATTACTTCCAGCTTGGATGCACCATGCCAGCATACAAAAAATAGAAAAGCATAACTAAAAGTAGAGTTTGCTACGTAAGTTAAATTGGGATTTCATTTCTGATAAGATTGCAAAATAAAACAATTAAATATGGTAAAACAATGCCAGTGCAATATAAGTGTAATAAAAGATGGATACATAATTATCCTATTTTTCTGTCTAAATTGCACAACATATAAAAATATATAAATTCTAGTAATAAAATTGGAGAATTTTTTTAACATATTCGCTTGTGCAATATAAGTGCCATAATGAATGAAAATAACGTGCATATTTGCACTGTACAATAACTACTCACTACTAATTATAATGATATATCAATCAATTCACATTGATTTCTACTAAACTCGATTGCTCAATAGAGGAAAAACCGGTACTGGAAGATGCAGAAACAATGTCCAGTAAACTGATAATTATGAACACTTAATTTTTTCTCTGTTTAATGCATGTAAACTAAATATAATTTTAAAATAGAAAAATAAGTAGATTAAATTGAGTGAATGACATAGAAAATAATAAAAGTACCCACATTAATTATTTTAGAGAGGGACTTAAAAATAATGAACAGAACACATATACATGCATATTATTTATTTTATATTTAATATCTAATTTAGTTTGCATGCATAAATAGATTTACGCTAGTCTAACGCATTATATTTGAATCGAACGGAGTCCTACAACAGTTACCGAACTTATTCGGAATCATCCACCTCTGGCAGACATTCAACACGATATTTCAGAATAAATTTACAATCCCCCAGTAATGCCGGCACCTCCGGCCCAATAGGGACGACCATCGTAGTGGCACTGGCGACGATAGAACCAAAAGCGAACGTGGCAAGAAAATCACCATCTCTGTGGGGTCCTCCTGAGGTTGATATATGAAAACTCAGGCGGGAAAGGAATGGTAGAGTTTTCTCGTGGCAGAGTTGTCACCCAGAACCAAGCCACATCTACGGACCATGGTTGGGCTAAGGATTTCGGCAACCCACTTCCCCTACACGTGCTATCGGACAACTTTGCACGGACATGTGAATTTTTTTGGCCCACATTTTCCCTTCATTTTGTCCTTCCGAGAGGACAGAGAGACTTTTGTTGGAAGTCTCCTAGAGTTCCAGGTTGCCAATTAGGTCTCCAGTTATCGCCACCATTTGAAGCACCGACTGAGCAACGAATTTCTATATTTTGTGTTTATAATGAAGAAGAGAAAAAATAGCAAGAATTTTGAAGACCCTCCAAGGGGGTAATTTGGGGCAAATTGAGGCAGTTGGTAAAATGGTACAACTTTCTAGCATCAGAGTTATAAGTTAACACAACATAAAAGATAATAAAATTGCCCATTACAAAGCTCTTAAATTGCACGTGCACACTCACGCTTTCACCCATTCATCTTCTTTTGAGTTAAAACACATAATTATCCTTTTTGCCTTGCCCAAATCGCTCAACATATAAAAATACATGAAATCTAGTAATAAAACTGGAGAATTTTTTTGACATATCCGTTCATGCAGTATACGTTCCATAATGAATGAAGCGCGTCTAAATAACGTGCATGCTTGCACTGCATGATATCCCCACATAGTTTATTGTAGTGATATCTTACTTAATTCACGTTGATTTCTATATAACTAGACGGTACCGGGAGAAGAGGAAATAAATGTTCTTTAAACTGTTAATTGTGAACACTTTTATTTATTTTTCTCTATTTCTGCACGTAAACTAAATATAAAATAAATTTCAAAATAGAAAGTGAGTTGATCAAATTAAGTGAATGACAGAAAACATAATACAAGCACACACCTTATTTATTTTAGGTAGGAAACTAAATGTAATAAACTATATACACAATATTCAATATATACATAATATCAAATTTAACTGCAAACAAATGCATATATATATATATTTATATTACTCTCCTTGTTATTAGATTTTTTCCTTTTTATTTTCAAAATTTTATTTCACATCTACGAAAACATAAAAACATAGTTTTTGGATTAACGACACACAACAAACACTATAATTCTATAATACAATACCATGTATTTTTTTCACAATATATCTAATTATTTACAACACAATAAAAAATGGACAACAAATGTACGACATCTGATTAGCCGATGCATTCTTCCCGTTGCTAGTTTTATGCCTTAAAGTTGCATTGAACGAGGCCCCGATCGCATCTGTAGCCCACATCTCATAATCATCAACCTTCGGTAGTCATTCAAAAAGACGCTTTAAGATCAATTCACACACGTTCCGTGGTATCTTCGGTACCTCCAGTCCAATCAAGAAAATTCAAGTGGGTGGAGGAATATTATTTTTTTCTTGCGAAGGAGTGGTAAGTTAGCGCGGCTTCCCTTGCCGTGTTTGAGGTACCGTACCACAGTCGCGAGTCGCATTTGGGCTCAAGGAATTTTGCAACCACTTCCCCCACACGCGCTTCTAGAAGCCTTTGTACGGACATGTGGAATTTTTTGGCCCACCTTTACTCTTCATTGTGCTATTCCGGGATGACGAAAAGGCTTTTGTTGGGTTTCTTCTCGATTAGCGGCTGGGTCTCCTACCATCTATGCCATTTGAAGCACTTGTATAGCCACAAATTTCTATATTTTGTGTTTGAAATGAAGCAGAGAAAAAACATGGGTTTTAATGGCCATCCGAGCGGTGATCTTAGGTAAATTGAGGCGGGTGATGGAAAGGTACAAGCGCATATGTGCACGTGCAATATAATAGTTGTGTAATCGACACTTTTATTATCTTTTATACAACGCTAACTTATAACTCCGTTGCTAGAAATTTTTACCATTTTACCACCTGCCTCAATTTGCCCCAAATCAACCATGGGAGAGTCATCAAAACCCTTTTTTTTCTTTTTACTCCTCTTCATTTCAAACCAAAACTTAGAAATTTGTGGCTTTATCACTACTTTAAATTGCGGTGATGTTCAGAGACCCAGCTGGCAACCTGGGAGACTCTAGGTGAAAGTCTCTCCATTTTTCTGGAAGGACAAAGTGAAGGGTAAATAAGGCCAGGAAAATATATATATATATGTCTGTACAAAGGCGACCGACAGTGCGTGTGGGGGAAGTAGGTCATCAAAATCTAAGAGACCAAACGCAGCCTGATGTGGTTTGGATATGGCTTACGACTGCGCCACGAGAAAACTCTGACATTCCTTTCCCTGCTTGAGTTTCCATAGATTACCCCCAAGAGGGCCCAACAAATACAGTGGCTTTCTTTCTTTGTCCGCTTTCAGTTCTACCGCCACCAGTACTAGTCTACACCATCGCCGGTGCCACTGCGATGACCATCCCGATTGGGTCAGAGGTGCCGACATTACCGAGGGATTATAATTTTATTATGAAGAATCTCGTCGAATGACTGTCAAAGGTGGATGATTTTGAAATGTAGGTGGTAGATGTTGCCAAGACTCCGATCGACCCAAATTTAATGCATCAAACTGACGCAAACCTATTTATGCACGTAAAATAAATTTGATATTATTTATAAAATAAATAATATGCATATGTGAATGTTCCGTTTATTAGTTTTAGATTCCTCCTTAAAATATTTAATGTGGGTACTTTTATTTTATTTTATAATTCACTTAATTCAATCAACATATTTTAATTTTTAAAATTAAATTAGTTTACGTGCATTAAACAGAGAAAAAAATTAGGTGTTCATAATTAACAGTTTACGGGACACATTTTTCCTCTTGCATGGTTTTCCTTTATCGAGCAATTGAGTTAGATAGAAATCAATGTGAATTGAGTGAAATATCATTATAATTAATTATATGTAGTTATTGTTCAATGATAATATGCACGTTATTTAGACATGCTTCATTCAATAAGGTACTTATATTGCACGAGCGAATATATTAAAAAATTCTCCAATTTTATTACTAGTTTTCATGTATTTTTATATGTTGTGAGATTTGGATGAGAGAAAATAGGATAATTATGTATTTTAACTCAAAAGAAGATGAATTTGTGAAAGCGCGTGTGTGCACGTGCAATTTAAGAGCTGTATAATGGGCACTTTTATTATCTTCTATGTTGAGTTAACTTATAAGTCTGCCGCTGGAAAGTTGTACCATTTTATCATTTGCTTTAATTTTCCCCAAATCACCTCCTTGGAGGGTCATCAAAATCCCTGTTTTTTTTCTCTTCTTCATTATAAACACAAAATAAAGAAATTTGTGACTTTATCGGTGTTTCAAATGGTGGTGATGGCCGAAGAACCATTTGGCAACTTGGGAGACTCTCGGTGAAAGTCTCTCCGTCCTCATGGTCACATTTAACTATAGCTAATCTTCTTCAATAATCCTTCTCACCATTTAAAACCCTTGGAAAGGGTTGAGTAGTCACACCACCATTGACGATGTGCTTAGGGCCTGCGCTACATCTTCCGTCTTTGAAGAATGAAGCCCGGCTGGTGGAGGTCTATCGTGTACGACTCTATCTTCGGGTGTCATTGGACAAGGTACTCAGTTTGTTGACAATCATGTCCCACCTAGGGTGATAATTAATGCGTAATAAACACCACGATCGTTATAGGAGAACCTTGCTTGCTTTGTCGATCCTGCAAAACAAACTCCCCGAGGATGCCAGAGCAAGAAACTCTGATGCAAAATTTGATCAAAAGTATTTTATCTGAGTATTGAGAATTAAATGAATAGAACGAAGAAATACCTTATATATATGTATATGGATTAATTCCTGAGTGGTTCCGGTGATGATGGTTCGTTGGTGGTGCAACATTATGTGTTCTCAAAAGGGCGTCCATAACTATTCAAATGGATGGAGTTTCAAGCTCCAATGGACTTCAATAGATTCAATGGTGATGTCTCCTAATTTAGTCAAAGAGTATGATGTTTACATGTAGAGAAAAATGCTTTTATAACCTTACTTACTTTTTATATAAGTGTTAATATAACCTTTTGATACTTGAAAGTGTAAATATAACCCTAGATAGTTAACGTAAGTGCAAACGTACCCATTTAAGCAGATTTAGGCCGAAATTGGGTAAAAAGTCAATTTTACCCCTCTAAAATAGAAAAAAATTGAATTTACTATTTTGACCCCTAATACTCCCTAACCCTAATTACTTCTTCTTTCTTGGCATATGTTCCTCTATGTCTTCAGCCCGCAAACATGACAAGGGCAAGTCAATAATCACCAAGTGACCTGGGCACTGTTCGGAGGAAGCGCATTGCAGATCTGCTGGACCGCAACTTTCTCCTTAGAGTCGGAAGTGGTGCGGCGGTGCGACGAAGACACTGTTCTATTTTAGGACATCTCGTCTCAAATAACACTCTTTTCATTCTTTTTAGAAATCTCTTTTCATTATTTTTAGAAATCATCCCATTCGACTGATAGAAAGGACAAATATGCCATTGTACCTCCCTAAAATTACTACTCCCTTCGTCCCTCCATACTGTCTCACCACAAAAAAATGTCAATATTTCAAAGTCGTTGAAATAACATATAAATGATTTGCGGACTAAAATGATTTCATATCTATTTTCCACATTAAAATATTTTGTCAAAATTAGAAGTAAGACACAAATAAAGAGACACCAAATAAGTCATGTAAGACACTTATAAAGAGACGAGGGAGTAGGCTTTTCATCTAATTAATTGTTAATTAAACCCTACGATTTGAGCTGTCTAACCGATAAAAGGCGAGTGTGGCTCAACTTTTGAATCTCCCAACGGCTATTTTTCATCAAATCCCTGTCCCTCCATTTAAACCCCATTCACGCCTTCCTCAATAATGCAGAAAACGGTCTCTCTCCTCTTGTTATTTCTAGAATCATCCAACAATCCCTCACTTATTTAACCCTCTCATCCAACTTTTCCCTTTCCAGATTTCAGTAAATCCCACCTCTTCATTCTAATTCTCTCTACATCTCACCCCGCTTTCAAGTTTTTAGCATGATTTAGTTGCAAATCGATCGTGTTGTGTTGTTATTGGGCTTTAATCCGTAAGTTCCCCATCTATTTTTGAAAACCCATGAAGCAAATATCGTTTTATTCAGCAATTGGGGGCCATGGATTCATGTTTTTTGTTCTGGGTTTTTTATTTGATGCCACGGATTCATATATTTTCATTTTATTCCAGTTTCTTGGTTAGTATTGGATGAATTTGCATGGTTTGATGAACTTTTTCCCTTCATTTCTGGGTTCGATGCCTAGAGTTTGTTGATTTGGGGTTCATGCGTTTGATTTATGCCTGTATAAAAGTCATTGTTCTGTATGTTGTTATTTTGGTAGATCCGTAACCATTTCGTGTTATTCTTCAACTCACCCCGCTTTCAAGTTTCTAGCTTGATTTAGTTGCAAATCGATCTTGTTGTGTTGTTATTGGGATTGAATCCGTAAGTTCCCCATCTCTTTTTTGAAAATAGATGAATTTGTATGGTTTGGTGAATTTTTTCCCTTCGTTTCTGGGTTCGATGCCTTAAGTTTGTTGATTTGGGATTCATGCGTTTGATTTATG
>JAULKM010115121.1:0-22091 GCA_032355605.1 Rubia tinctorum | reverse complement strand
AAATTAAAATTTTAAACCACTTTTATGTTGGGGGATTTGGTGTAGTCCAACTTAATTAAGTTATAGTTTTGATTACAAGCAAAAGGAGGAGATGTAATGGATATTACATTGAACCTATGCATCCTGGTGGTGAATTTATCCTATAGAATAGCAACTCTAATTAAGTTGAGAATTCTGTTCAGCTTTTGAGGAAGCATAAATGAAAAACGAAAAGGTTCGTCTTAGGTTTGTGTTACTTATGATACCTAGGCCCGAGACCCAGTCGATCATTAATATTTGAGGTTTAATGGGCTTGCGAGGCCCATGCTCAAATATTGTGATTAGTAACCTAATTGTACTCAAACTCTACTAGTTTTACAAAGAGAGAGAATTGTAAACCTAGTTAATCACGAAAATTATGTAATATCTCCGCCATACAAATACATAGGTACGACCTAATTTGGATTATTATTCACTATTCATTACTCATTCACATACACGTTTGCTGACTTAATGATGTAGAACGTAATATAGGAAAGATGAAAATACAAAGTTTGATTTTTATTGATCAAAACAAGAATGAAAATTACATAACAATGTCTCTCTATTTATAGGGAACTAAATCTCTTAATGAAAAGGGAAAAAAAGAACTAAATATCCCAAGGAAAAGGAGAAAAGGAAACTAAATCTCCTAAACAAAGGGGAAAGGGAAATAAAATAATTAAATTAAATGAAGCAGATAAAACGTCATCAATGCCGGTCCATATGTCCATAGATGCCAACGCTAATGCCACATTATTCGTGGGTAGGAATGCGGTCCTTGGTAAAGACAACCCACACAAAATCGTCGATGTTGAACTTGACCGGGCGACGCTTGGCATCAGCCGATTGTTTATCCACCGTAGTGGCTGCTTGGAGAGTGGTGACGGTCTAACAATGAACCTCTAGAAGTTTTTGGAAGAAGTTAGCGGCGTTTCCATGGGGCCCATGAGGCATGGGAACGGGAGAAAGGTCAAACGAGCAGTGTGGGATGACTTCGTACACGACCCAGCACGAGCTAAGGCCAATGCTGCGATTGACAACACGGTTATGAGCAAACTTGGCCCGACTAAGCTTCAAGTCCCACGTTTTGATGGTTCACCGACAAGGGAACATAAAAGATCACCGAGGGAGCGGCTGACGACTTCGGCTTGGCTGTTGATCTGCGGATGATATGCACTACTGTATTCTAGACGAGTGTTCACCAAGCGCCAAAGAATCCTCAAAAAATGGCTAAAAACGGTAGTCACAGTCGGACACAGTAGACGTTGGGAGGCCATGTAGTAGATATACCTCACGAAAAGATAAGCCAGCCACATGATTTGCATTGCACGGAATAAAATGAACCATCTTTGAGAAATGATTCATGACAAAAAAATGGAATAGTGGCCACGTAATGTGAGGGGAAGACCGAGAACAAAGTCCATGCTAATATCAACCCACGATTGAATCGGAATTGGCAAAGGCATATAAAGTCTGGCATGTGTGGCTTTATCCTTCACAAGATGGCAAATGCGACAACGATTGACAAAACACATTGGGCTAAAAATATGAGGTTGCCACGAGTTGGAGGGTTCGATCGCGGCCAAATTGGCTTTTGTTGTGGAGATCGCGGATGATCTTGAGCCGCATACTACAATCCAGAATACAAAGTTTTCCTTAGAAAAATAAGAACCCCTCGGACCATGCGAAATCGAGATGCTCTCCCGCATTGAGACACTCGACAATTAACAAAAAGAAAGGATCCATCACATAAAGTACTGTTAAAATATTGAAGCCCGAAATTTTAATGCGCAACTCGATGATAAAGGCGTGGCGACGGCTCAATGCATTGGTAACACGGTTCAATAACCCAGGCCTTATGCTTATTAGAAAATGTGCATTGTTGTAAGAAAGCAATCTAAGAGGTGTGGCAGGATGATACCTTATCTTGAGTGCGGAGTGTTTGAGCGCATTGTGGTCGGTGTAGATGACAAACTCTTTTTGGAAAGTTAATACCGCTAGTGGTGAATCGCTCGGACTACTGTGTAAAACTCCGCAGGTATTATAGCGAGAATTGGTCCAGGTGAGTTTCTCACTAAAGTAGGCGACCTGCCGGTCTCCTTGGCCAAGAACTGCGCCGATACACACTTTAGACGCGTCACAATGGAGTAAAAATGTTTTGGTTGAAATCGGTGAGTACCAGAATCAACGAGGTGGTTAGCTTCACTTTTATCATGTCAAAGGAGTCCGTTGCCTGTTGTATCCAGTGAAAATGGCCCGACTTGATGCACTCGGTGATTGGCGCTATAATCGAACTAAAATGCGGGATAAATTGGCGGTAAAATGAGGCAAGGCAATGAAAGCTACTAAGCTCGGTAACTATACGTGGCGTTGGCCAAGATGCAATGGCTTGGATTTTTTACTTATCAACGCTTAAGGCGTCAACGGAAATGCCGTAGCCCAAAAATACCACTCGGTCGGTGAAAAAAATGCATTTTTCCTCTGCAGAGTAGAAGACGCGACTGCAAAGCACTTGAAGAACTTCCCGAAAATGTCGCAAATAAGCTTCAGGGTTAGCACCATAAAGCAATATATAATAAAAATAAACCACAACAAATTTACCGATAAACGGACGGAGAGCTTGGTCAATGACACGCATGAAGGTGCTCAGTCCATTAGAGAGGACAAAAGGCATGACGAGCCATTTTTAAAGGCCATCACGTGTCTTGAAAGCAGTTTTCCACTTGTCGTCGGGACGGATACAGATTTGGTGGTACAAGCTCTTTAAGCCCAACTTGCTTAAAACACGGGAGCCATTCAATTGATTGAGGAGATCATTGAGGCGCGAAATGGGAAAATGGTAGTGCACCATAATCTTGTTCATCGCATGAGTGTGGACGCACATACGTCAAATGGCATCTTTTTTCGGTGTGAGGAGTGCAGGGAATGGACAAGGGATGAGGCTCTCATTGATATGTCCATTTTAGAGAAGGTCCTCGACTTGACGACGAAGCCCTTCATGATCGGAGGGGCTCAGCAGGGAGTGGGCGCGGTTCGGTAACACTGCATCGAGCATAAAATTTATTTGGGGTAGGATATCGCGGATTATAATGTAATATAGGAAGATGAAACTACTAAGGTTTGCAACACAATGGTCAACTTTTATTGATAAAAAAAGAATGAACATTACGTAACAATGTCTCTCTATTTATACAGAACTAAATCTCCTAATGAAAAGGGAAACAATAAACTAAATTTCCTAAGGAAAAGGAAAAAAGGAAACTTAATCTCCTAAGGAAAAGAGGAAAAGGAAATAAAATACTTTAATTAAATGAAGAAAATAAAATGTCATCAACGCTGGTCCCACTTGTCCATAAATGCCAACTCTAATACCACATCACTTAAGAATTGAAGATTTTATCCTTCGGTACTCCCGAAGGGCTTGTTCTTGCAGATCAAAGGCTAAGGATCAATGGTGCACTTTGACGGTGTCTCACACGCATCAATTGGTATGTTCGGTGGGATCCGTCAAGTTAGATAGTCGATTCCTCAATTTATGTCCGATTGTACCAACAAACTTTACATAGAAGCGAGCGATTGAGGAACCAAAATGCGGGCATTGGTGAAAATATTCGTTCACCTTAACAAAAAACCAAGTCCAACACCAAGAGAATGGCAAATTTTGAATCTCATCCCGCGAGAATGATCCCGACTGAAGTTTTAATCGGAAAGATCTTAGCCACAAGTGTTGTTGGAGGCCCAAACCTTGGAGCAACATGATCTTCACGTTAGCCAAAAGCTAGTGCTGGACCCAGGGCAATGGGCACCAATATGCCAATTCCCACATCAAATCCACAAGTAGAATCTGATGAACATTGATTCACACATAGGGGTTTACCGATGGGAGATCTGGAAAAATCACATCCCGGATGATCCGATGCTTAATTCACAGACCAGGTTTTCATGAAATAATGGCAAACTCTAATGGCAGTACATATTTCACCTCTCCTAATGTTGAACCAGCCAATGACATGAGCCTTAGTTTCAATGCCTCAGGTGATTCAAACAACACCATTGTCCCAGCCTATCCTACTGATGTCCTATCTAGGCTTTCCAGGGTTGGGAACACAACCTTCTTACCTTTTGGCGCTGCGAACACAACCCTTTTTTCCATAATATGGTCAAGGAATTATGTACTCGATGCTGCCCTTACTTGTTCTAGAGTCATCACACGTGCTGGTGCATTCCAGGGGATTTTTACCAAGGATACAATCATATGGGTCAGCAACAACATCCACACCCATCGATTGTAGGTTTTTTGCTCCATTCTGGCTATGCGATGCAACTACCATATCCCACTCATCGATGACAGGTTCTCTGCCCCACTTTGGTTATACACTCAACTATTGTACCAGTACACGAACCATTGAGTAGCATGGTCCGGGGACGAAAACAACAATGCTCTAAATATGGAGCTAGATTGATTGGTAGGCCCCTTAAGGCAGGCTTCTAGCTTCCCTTCTCCTCCTTCGATCATGTCTACTCGATGGCCGATCGATATAAAGCCTCCGGAAGGACTTCTCATATACAACGATGATTAAGATCCCAGTGAGTTCATATAGTCTTTCCCAAGTCTAATGAACTCGCGAGATTTCAATAAGAAGCTAACATGTAACATGTTGGGAGTTATCTTCGAGGTAAAGCTCAAGATTGGTTTAATAAGTTGGGCGTATGCTACACTCGAACAGAGGTTTTGGCATGGCGTTGTTGAGTTGGTTATTTAAAAAAAGGAAGAGATTCACTAAAACCATTTCCAAACTATATTCAAGCCGGAAGAAACCATCAATACGTAGCTGAGAGCCTCACTGTCATTGAACGTACAAAATCCGGTGTCATCTTGGGATATATGCAAGGCATGAGCGATATCTATCTTTACAATAAATTGATGACTAAAACCTCAGAAACACTGCAACAACTACATATGGTTGTCGAATAACCCTTGAGGGAGAAGGAGGGGCTAAACAAAATAGGGAAAATGACAAGGTGATTGAAAGGCATGTAAAGCCAAATGACCATAGTAGCTAAAAGTTAACTGAAGCTCCGAGGTCTAACTCCGAGACTTACATCCCTTTGGTTAAATCTCGTGGAGAGATCTTAACTCTTCAACATAATCTGTTCAATGTACTCCCTCAAATTAAGGATTCTGCTTCTAGAAGGTCATCGAATAAATACTATAACCACCATAAAGATAATGGTCATGATATTGAGGAGTGTCATCACCTCAGAGGTGAAATAGAAAGGTGCACAAATAGTGGGCTTCTCCATGATTACATGGTCCGAACCCTAACTCAAGAAGAGTCGTCAAAGCCTAAGAGTGAGGTTTGACCTTTGCATCCTCAGAGAAACCCAAACTCGAACACTAATGGTGGTAGGGTTGAAAAGAATCAAAGTGGCACATAACCTCAAAATTCTCCCGTTGGAAATATATGCAATGAAGCCAAATAGGCTAATAGGGTGATTAATATAATTAATGGGATCGTCAGAGACAAGTCTTCGAACATGGTTGTCAAAGCTAAGTCGCACTATGTTCTTCCACGTGAATTCCAACACAAGTGCTTGTGACTAGATGAAACTATGACTTTTTTAGAGGTAGATGATGTTCCCAATCATACACCTCACTCTGACCCGCGGTCATATCTTCCACGATCCGTAACTGTTATGTGAAGAGGGTTCTCATTGATGATGGCAGTGGGGTCAACATGATGTTGCTAACTATTTCAATCAATGGGATATTGGAAACAAAAATTTACATAAATCTACCTTGCCACTATTTGGATTCACAAGAAAAACAGTAATCTCCCTCAGATTAATCACGTCGCCAGTTCGAGTTGTCGATAGGGACAAAGGAGTCACGATGGGGAAAATGAATCATGATCGATGTAGTTTTGCAATCATCAATGGTCAATCTCCTTTAATATGATTATAATGAGGCCATGGATGTGTAAGGAAAGAGCAGTATGGTTGTCATAACATATGGTGATGAAGTTCCCCACTGACATGAGAATAGTGACTATTAGGGTTGACCAAACGATAGGCAAAAGTTGCATGTTTACAAATTTAAAGTAACCAGTAAAGTGAAGCACGTGGCATGAGTTCATGGAGAAATTGGCCCCGCGGATACTAAGAAACTTCCCATTTGATCCTCGGGAACGGTAGCCATAGACAAACTAATCTCGGAGGATACAAAACCTTATTTGGTGACCATGTCAACATATTCTCCTTGAGTACGTCTGACCTCATAGGAGTCCCTTGTATCTGGTTGTTTACAAGTTGAACATTAATCCTACTATAAAACCCATCAAATAGAGGCAGAGCATATTTTTTCTCGGAAATGACATTGGCAATTAAAGAAGAGGTCCAAAAACTGCTGAAGGATGATGTTATCGAGTAGGTGTTATACCCTGAATGGTTGCCGAATCCTGTCATGGTCAGGAAGTATGATGGAGCATGACACATGTGCGTTGATTTCAACGATGTTAACAAATGTTTCCTAAAGGATATCTATCTGTTGTCGCCCATCGATAAGTTAGTCAAGGCTATCACATGATACCAAGTTCTCGCCTTCTTTAATGGGCACAAGGTTTATCATCATATATTAATGGATGACAGTGGCAAGGAAAAGACGTCGTTCATATCTGACGATGAGACATTTTGCCACAGGAAAAGGCCCTCTGGTCTTGAAAAGCTGGTGCAACTTATCAAGGTTGGTGGATAAGTTGTTTGAAAACAGGTTGAGAGGAATATAAAGATATATGTTGATGGCATGGTCATCAAAAAAAAGAAACCTATGATGGATTCTTGCTCGACTTTTAAGAGACGCTCGAGGAGCTCCACCAAGCCAACTTAAAGTTGAACCTTGCCAAGTGTGTGATTAACGTGGGAGTAGAAAAATTCTTGGCCTTTATAGTCTCTGATCGAGGAATCAATGTTAATCCAAAGAAATTTGAAGCATTAATGAAGTTGAAGTCCCCACATATCCTTAAGGAGGTCTAGAAACAACAGTGTCATTGGCTCCCTTAAGTCATTTTCTCTTGAAGGGTGCCTAGAAACACTTTCCTCTCTTTGACGTATTGAGAAAGGCTAAGAAGTTTGAGTGGATGAGTGATTGTGAAGAGGCCTTTCAAACACTGTAGGAGCATCCTCAAAGGTTCCATACTTTGATGAAGCCTGACAAAGGAGAGACACTATATTTCTATATATCGGCATCCCCATTGGCATTGCTTCCGTCTTAGTCAAAGAAAAATATCATTAGCAACATCTGATCTACTTCGTAAATAGAGCTTTTCAAGGTCCAAAGACATGATACACTACCCTCGAAAGGTTGATTCTAGCTCTAGTGCATGCGACTCAACGCCTATGTCCTTACTTTCTAGCTCATTAACAGTTCAAATTTCAGAGTTAACGGTTTAACTGCAAGAAAGGGTCACGACTCAACAATTCTGTCAGTTGAGGGGTAAAAAATGTTTAAAAAAGATGAGCTAATGGCCAAAAGTGAACAATGATATAAGTCGTTTGCCCTGAAATATACGAGTATCTTTCTAGTTTTCTTTGTGTCTTTTTTCTTAGATTATACATGTAGTATATTTTTGAACCCGCCCCACAATCCTTTAGGTCTCAGATCTAATAGAGTTATACATGAAATATGACTTTACCTAAATCTAGTAATTATATCGACTATGTTCCAACATAGATTATCTAACCAAGTATGTAAATAAATGTAAAACATGAACACAAGACTTGGTTATTCAGTATGGTAAAAAACCACCTACATCTGCGGGGGCCTGACCCAGTTCAGAATAAATCCACTAATCAGAAAATATAGTACAATGCACACCATACAACTACACTTATCTTTTCTAATAACAGTGAGTGAATTTTGCAAGCTCCCATTGCTACCGATCCGCCTTGATCAAACTCCATTTGACCTCGAAACACGTCGACGATGGATCTCCTCCTCCCAAGAAATTAAGGCTTCCGATTCTGAACTTAGATCAACAAAGTATTGGTTATGTTGGAACAAAAATGAAGCTCTTGGCTACTTTCGATGGATGAAATTTGGATGCATATTTTCTTCTCTTAAATCCGTAAGTAGCTCAACTAGAATGTTCTCAATATATAAGCACGATCGCACGTAGTAGATTTCTTGTGCGAATGAAATTCCATCTCCACACAGTATTATGATAACAATCAAATCCCCTAGAGATTGGAATCACCAAATCTAATCCCTTAAAGTAAGGAATTATAATATTCCATCCATATCTTAGCTATACCCAAAACCCTATATCAATCCTCATTCCATAAATCTAATCCAATCCCATAAATATAGGAATTGATATATTCTCCAATAAAAACATTCTGGACAAAATATAACTCTTCTCGGATTTTATTCTACATTATTTTTCTCGCCAACCATATCATAATTGATGTTACAACACAACATTTAATATTTGCATAATCTTCACAACTTGCTAACTTAAATAATTCTGGACTTTACAATCTCCCCCTTTGAAATTTTGTGGACCCATAAACCTTTTTGGATTTTCAGACAATCAACTATGCAAATAGAACAATCAAATCCATATGAATGTTTGAACATAATCATAAACACATTTAGGTCCTCCTAAATTTCACATCTCCAAACAGTAGTTACAACACCCATGTTGGAACATCAATCAGACAGTCATAAAGAAACTAAGTTTTAGGAAAACATTTTACTCCATGTTGGAACATCAGTCCAACTGTCTGACTATAAAAAACCCGATAATAAAACACATTTAGCCCAGCCATTGAAAATATCCATAATAAAACTCTCATAATGCCACTAGCTCTCAGCTGGACTCAATAATATCCAGAATACCAAACACTAGAAATCATAAATCCAAATCCAAAAATACTCCCCCTTGAGGTCACAAAACAAGCCAAGGTCACAAAATATTCAAAAAATATCCAAAAAAAGAGATTTAAATTTCTTCAGGGGTGATCAGTTGCATCGGCCTGGGTCTCACTACCAGCATCCAACTTCTTCAATTTCTCTTCAAGCGCAGCTAACTGGACCTTCAAGGCTACAATTTTTGCTTGAACCGCCACCTTCTTGGCCTCTATGACTTTTTGAGCTGCAGCACCCGAAGAACTACCATCTTCTGAGATCTTTCAAGGGAGATCATTAATTTTTCTTGTAGAAAAATACTGGAGTTTGCCTTCACAAGGTTGGGATGAACATACACATCTTCATCCTTCACATCAACCTTTCCTACTTTTTCTAATGATGTAATAACACAAGGATGTGGGAGATTATTTTTCTTTCTGGAAGACACAGCCTGGAACACAATGTTCTCCTGAATAATTTGGTCTTGTTTTACTGGAATCTTCTTTCCAATACAATAAAGAAGCTTGAACATCTCTCTAGTTAGGGCATAGGTATTTTTAGAAGGAAACCAACAATTTATGGCTATCTGAGAGAGACAAAAATACTTGCTGGCCTAATTTGACATTGTAGCATTACCTTGTACAGGCCACTGAGACACCAATCCTCCAGAAATTTCATGCAGAATCTCATCATTTGATAGATCCACGTATTCTGCATGTGGTCTATTAAACTCAGGGGTGGTCAGGCCAAGAATTTCATTGATCTTTTCAGCTGAGAGATTGATCACTTTACCACATATTTATGTCCACCCGTACCAATCAGACTCGATATCCGATTTTTCTTCCATGACATTGGCATAAAATTCTTAGACCAGCTCCCTATTATAGAGCTTGTAGATTGTAGCAGCAGTGGAATATCCCAAGTATTCTAGGAAGGTTATAAATGCACTAGCCTTGTAAGTCTCCAAGTCTAATGACCTTTATAGGATGATATTCCTCTCACTCATCACATCCCAGCTCTCCTAACATACATCATTAAAAAATCATCATTCAAAGCATCTCTTGCTAATGGAGCTCTGACCAACTTCCTCCTTTACTTTCTTCTTCTTCTCAGGCTGAGCTGACATCTCAACTGCCTTTTTTCTTTGATTGTCTAAGCCTTGACTGAATGAATTCATTCAAAATCTCATCACCGGTATACACCAGGTTCTTCATATTCTCTCTTCGTGTTAGAACACCAGTTCTACCTTCAATCTCACCTTCAGTATGTTTTCGTGTTGGAACATCATCAACCTCTATGACCTCAATTTCTTCCACATTCAGATGGCCCGATGTTGGAACGTTATCAAGGCCAACCTCAGCTATGTCAAAATCCTTTTCCACAAGCTCATACTGATATAATATTGGAACATCATCAATCATTCGTTCTTCTGCTAAACCTTCAACTCTCCATGTCTCCATCTCAGAGGTCTCAACAAACACATTCTCAGCATTCTTAATAACCTGATCTTCTTCTACTCCAGTTTGAACATTTGTAGGTTCACCTCTCAAATCATAGTCTTCATCATTTTCTATATCAACAACATCTCTCCATGTATCCTCAACCTGTGTAGGAACATTACCAGCACCCCCTGGCTTCCAACTCTTCCTCATCAGAATCAATATCAATGACTACAAGGGGTTCATTCCTCAGTCTCTCCAGATTCTCAACAATATTTGGATTAAACACTTACATGGCCTTGTAGTTGTCATAGCACACTTAAATCCTCATGCCACTCATTACTCTCCTGAATCAGTGCATTCTCAACCCAGAGGCTCTAGTATAAACACATATAACTTTCTTTCCTTCATGTTCTATACATGCCAACTCAATTAACCTAGGGTTCCAGTCTTCCATTTTTTTAATATCTCTAACAATACCTTTAAGTACATGACTTAAATCATACCCATTGACCATCTCGGACAGAAACTTAAAACCCCTTAGATCTACCCTCTTATCATGCTTCATGTAGTATTCAATACAGTCATCAAAAGATTTAAACCACTGACCGTTGAAAGTGAATAATTTTTCCCTGAAAAACTCAGGTTCCGGAATTAAAACATCCTCTGACCGACCTGAAGACAACACCTCTACCCCTGGCTCTTGAGTTCCTTCCAAGGGTTCCAACATTGCGCTCTCTGTAATGTTCATCTCTTTGTTAAGCTTTCCAAACAGTCTCTTGAACACGCTGCTCTTCTCCATTCTGAGAGTTTTTTGGGATGAGACAAGTAGGTTTATGCTAGTTCTGATTGCATTACACTTCTTAGCCACAAGGGTTTTGCAAAAATTCTGAGCTCAGTCTCAAGAGAATGTGGGGAGAGGGAGAGGTTGCGTGAAAGAGGTAAAGTGAGAAGAAGATGGAAAGTTAAAATTTGAAAATATTACTTTCCTTTTCTCTAAACCGCACCTTGGATTTCCTCTTTCCAAGGTAATAGTTACCTTTTGAGCTACCTTCCTTCAGTTTCATCAAATATTTCTTTCTCCTCAGATTTACCATATTTCAACAGGCTAAAACCCCTTCCATATTTTTGTACTTTTCTTTTTCCATTTTTTGTGTTTTTCAATTTTTCTGTACGCAAAGAATAAAATAACCTAAAGCTAAATGAAGGCTTGTAAAGGGGTACCTCAAATATGGCACACACCTAAGTGTTGCCCGAGTAGCTCAACGGTGGCTAAATCCAGTGGTTTTGTGAAAATATCAGCAAATTGCTCTGATGTTGGAACATATGCTACCACAACTTCCTTTTTTCAACAAGATCTCGAATAAAATGGTGTCGTATAAATGTGCTTAGTTCTAGAGTGCTGAATTGGATTCTTAGAGAAAGTAATAGCACTCTTATTGTCACATAAGATCTTCACTGGCCCTTGATGAATTCCATAATCTTTCAATATCGTTTCATCTATAATAATTTTGCACAACAACTTCCAGCAGCAAGATATTCAACTTCAGCAGATGACAGAGAGATGGAATTTTTCTTCTTAGTGTACCAAGAAACCAAATTCGTGAAAATAAAGAAACATTCACCTGTAGTGCTTTTGCGATCATCTGCATTACTAGCCCAATTTGAATCACTATAGCCAAAGATAATTGAGTCTTGATTCTTAGAATACCAAATTCCATACTCAGAAGTCCCAGTCACATAACGAATGATTTTTTAACTGCAGTCAGATGTAATTCTTTCGAATTAGCCTGAAATCTTTAATATACCCCAACACTGAAACATATGTCTAGTCAGCTGGCTGTAAGATACAGTAAACTCCCAATCATACTTCTGTACAGTTTCTGATCAACTGCAACACCTTTCTCATCTTTCTCCAATTTTTCCGTGGCTTCCATTGACGTTCAAACTGGTCGAGAGTTGTTTAAGCCAAACCTTTTCACCAAATTCATAGCATATTAACTCTAATTGATGAACAACCCATTATTTTCTTGCTTCACTTAGAGTCCCAAAAAATAAGTTAGTTCACCCCGCATGCTCATCTCGAATTCATCCCGCATTAGGGTAGCAAAATCCCGTGCCATAAACTGTGAGCTAGAACCAAAAACAATATCATCAAAATAAATTTGAGGAATTAAATTTTTTGATGATTGATCCAGCACAAATGAAGTGCAATCTACTCACCCTCGACGATAACCTTTCTTAATGAGAAAATTTGTCAGTCGCTCATACCAAGCTTTGGGTTCCTGTTTCAGACCATATAGTGCCTTTTTGAGTCTACACACGTGATGCAGATAGTGGGGATCTTACAATCCTTTGGGTTTCTCAACATAGACTTCTTCATTCACCACGCCATTTAGGAAGACACGTTTGACGTCCATCTGGTACAATGTAAAATCCAGAATGCAGGAAATAGCAAGTAAAATCTAAATAGATTCTAACCTGGAAACCGCTGCAAAAGTTTCATTGAAATCCACTCCTTCCACTTTAGTATATCCTTGAGCTACCAGTCTTGCTTTATTTCGAGTAATTTGGCCATTAGCATCCAACTTATTCTTGAAGATCCACTTGGTGCCAATAACATTAACTCCTTTTGGACAAGGGGTGAGACACCATACATCATTTCTTTTAAACTGGCCGAGTTCCTCTTGCATGGAGGCAATCCAATACTCATCAAGCAGGGCTTCTTTTATAGTTCTTAGATTCAATCAGTGAGATAAAACAGTGTAATCTAGCAAGTTCCCTATAGTTTACCCGTAGTAGAGCACGTGTTCTCTTAGAGATGGGTTCAGGTGCCTCCTGTGTTAGAACATGAGGAGAAGATCTAGGAATCAATGTTTCAACATCACCATTTTTGGATCATCAAGATTTTTTTCCTTGTGCTGTTCCAACATCGCCTTGCTGGTCAGTCAAATTTTTCTGTGTTTGAACATGCATTGGAGCAAGTTCATCCTCTCCTTCTCTTGATACATTCTTATTATCAGAATCATCAACAATCACATTAATAAACTCCATAAGTGTATTGGTGCGGAGGTTGTAAACCCTGTAAGCACGAATGTTCACGGAATATCATAGAAAAATTCCATCATTGCTGTGATTATCAAACTTAGCTTCCTCTCTATCTCTAAGAATATAGCACTTGCTACCAAAGACATGAAAGTATGAAACATTAGGCTTCATACCTTTCAAGATTTTATAAGAGGTCTTACTTATGAACGGACGAAGATACACCCTGTTTATATTATAACATGTCGTGCTTACTGCCTCTGCTCACCATTTCTTGTGAATACCTTTTTCTACCAACATTACTCGAGCCATCTCCTGTAGTTTCCTATTTTTCCTCTCAACAATACCATTTTACTGAGGTGTGATTGGTGCTGAAAATTCATAGTGTCTTCCAATCTCATAACAAAAGTAGTTGAACTTTGAATTTTCAAATTCTCTCCCATGATCACTGCGCACTCTAACAATTTTCTCTACAGGACTTCCTTTTTCCATCTGCAGTTTGATCACCAGACTTCTAAACACATCCACCATGTCATATTTTTCTTTAAGAAATACTACCCAAGGGTATCCAGAGAAATCATTAACACATATAAAAATATACTTCTTGCCACTCATACTAGGTGTATTGACCGGACCCATCAAATCCATGTGTAATAATTCAAGATTTTTCAAAGTTTTAATATACTGAATAGATGAATGGGTGATCAAAATTTTCTACCTTGTTGGCATGGTCCACAAACAATTCCCTTTTTATGAGTGAGCGTAGGCATACCTCGAACGGCTTTACTATTTGCATTTTGCACCAATGTTTTATAGTTGATGTGCCTTAGCCTCCTGTGCTACATTGTTTCTTAATCATCTTTAGAACTTAGACACCCGACTTCTTGTTACAATAGATAACAGTTGTCTGAAGATCGAATTCCTGATAGTACTTTGTCGTCACCATGTTTGACAATGCATCAGTCTTTATGAAACTCCACAATCATATTGTCATCGCAAAATTGACTGATGCTCAGCAAATTTGCCTTCAAATCTTCGACAAGTAACACACTTGTAAAGCTTAGGAATCCCTCAATCTGTAGTTTTCCTTTTCCAACCACTCGACTTTTATTTTCATCACCAAATGTAACAAACCCACCATCATAAGGCTTGATCTTTGTTAGAAACTCCGGTGTTAAAGTCATGTGTCGAGAGCATCAACTATCAAAGTACCAAAACTCTCTAGAGTGTGCAATAAGAGATGTGCAAGCAAAAAAACGAACATTTGTAAGCTTAGGAATCCATACCTTTCTGACTAATTTTGATCGCTGATCATCATCCATGTTGGAACATGCAGACAATTTTCATCCATTCATAATGTCTCTGAGTAGTCTAAGGCATTTTTCTTATAAGTGACCTTGATACAAGCAGTAACTGCACAACACAGGTTTCCTTCATTGAGTCCTTATCACTTTCTTCTTCATGACCTGTGCCCATGTCTTACAGTCTACCGTATTAATTTCAGCTTTCCCATAGTTAGGATATCATCTAGATTTGCCTTGCCAGTGTTCAGCTTGAGGATTGCAGCTTCAGCCATCTCAACCCTCTGAGTAGTCAGCCTCATATTTTGTTTCAGTTGTTCAACTTCATCCTCTAGCTTATCAACAAGATCCATCAATTCTGACTTTCTAGATGCAAGTTGGCTTTTCTCCACTTTTAGAATTTTATTAGTCTCAACAACTTTCAGCCACATTTCATACATGTTTTCATAAGTAATATAGATGTCATTATCACTCACTTCCTGGCCGTCATCATCACTTAATGACTCACCACTTCGTTTTTTTGTGCTGGAACATACAGTAAAATCGGTCATCACCGTGTTGGAACATACAGTAAAATTGGTTATCACCGTGTTGGAACATGGCCCAATTTCAATAATCTCAGGAATATTTTCTCCGAATGCCACATAGTTACTGGTGAGTTCCTATTCTTCTTCCCTATCTTCATCTTCACTCCATGAGGTAAAATATGACCGGACTTGCTTCTTTCAAGTATTAGTACATCCTGCCTGGATGTGTCCATATCGTTCACATTCTCTGCATTGAATTCTTCCAAACTGCTTTGTTTCACCACCCCAATTTCTTGGAAACTGCTGATTTGATCATTCAAACCATGATCCTCTATTGTTATCAAAATATTGTGCTCGAGGTTAATTTCCATCTACACTTGTTTTCTCTTGAGATTTCCCATTCACTGTTTTTAGCATTCTTGAGAAATTTTTGTGATCAATGCAAGTTCTTCAATGCCATCATCAATCTCATCATCGTGGTCAATCTTTGAAGAGGAAACATTGAAGGCCAACTCCTTCTGTGCTTTCTTCGTGGATAGTTCTAGATTCATCTCATAAGTCTTCAAGGATCCTATCAATTCATCCATTGTCATAGCGGGCATGTCTCTTGATTCTTCAATGGCGGAAACTTTCATTTAAAATATTTGAGGCAGCGATCTTAAGGTTTACTACACCAGTTTCGCTCCTTATATTTTTTACCGAGTTGATATGCCATGTTTTCTATGTCTCTCGGCTTCCCATTGAACATTGCAATAGTCCCATACTCCCTCATCTTCAATTCTTCAAATTTAGTGGTCAACATTTGAAGCTTAGATTCTCGTACTAGCCTCGTTCCTTCATGGACTTTTTACAGAATGTCCCAAGCCTTCTTCGTCTGATAGCACGTAGAAATGAGTTTGTACTGACTTTCATCTATTGCTGTGAAGATAACATTCAAGGATTTTAAGTTTTCCATTGATGCCTTAAGTTCATCCGAACTCTAAGTTGATTTGTCCTTGAGTTTCTGCTTCTTAGTGCTCGATTCTCCTTCCTTTTATTTTGAAATGGTTTCGGCATCTTCAGTTGGGTGATTCCATTCTGTTTCCACAAAGTTCCATGCAAGTTCATCCAGTGAGTTGATGAACACTTTTATGCGAGCCTTCCATTAGTTGTAATTTGATCCTTCCAATAGTGGCGGCCGAGATACTGAAGCTCCTTCTTTGGTCGCCATGGTAAAACCGGATTACACTTTCCTTGATACAACTAAGGTAAGAGTAAGTGACCAAGCTCTGATACCAATTGAAATATGGTTTTACCTAAATTTAATAATTATATTGACTATGTTCCAACATATATTATCTAACCAAGTGTGTAAACAAATGTAAAACATGAACACAAGACTTGGTTACGCAGTTCGGTGAAAAACCAGCTACATCTGCGAGGCCTGACCCACTTCAGAATAAATCCACTAATCAGAACAAGATAGTATAATGCACACCATATAACTATACTTATCTTTTCTAATTATAGTAGGTGGATTTTGCAAGCTTCCCTTGATACCGATCAGCCTTGATCAGACTCCCTCTGACCTCGAAATACGTCGACGCTGGATCTCCTCATCCTGAGGAATTAAGGCTTTTGATTATGAACTTAGATCCACAAAGTATTTATCATGTTGGAGCAAAAGTGAAGCTCTTGGCTACTCTCGATTGATGAAATCTGGATGCAGATTTTCTTCTCTTAAATCTGTAAGTAGCTCAGCTAGAATGTTCTCAATATATAAGCCTGATTGCACGCAGTATATTTCTTGTGTGAATGAAATTCCATCTCCACACAATAATCTGATAACAATCAAATCGCTTGGAGATAAGAATTACCAAATCTAATCCCTTAAAGCAAGGAATTAGAATATAACATCCATATCTTAGTTATGCCCAAAATCCCATATCAATCCTCATTCCATAAATCGAATACAATCCCATAAATATAGGAATTAATATATTCTCCAATAAAAACATTCTGGAAGAAATATAACTCTGCTCAGATTTCATCTCTTCATTCCTTTTGTCGCCAACCATACCATAGTTGATGTTGCAACACAACATTCCATATTTGCACAATCTCCAGAACTTGCCAACTTAAATAATTATGGATTTTTTTCAAAGGAATAAATAGTTTAATGTGAATATTACTTGTAATTGTAATTAAATTCAAATTCCCTTTCCTTTTCTTTAAAGGTGTTTGTACCTCTATATAATCTACCCTAGATCATTATTAAAATCACACATTATTAACTTTATTTTCTACATTGTATCAGAGCCTAAAATCCTGAAACCTTAAAAATTTTCCACAGCCAATTCTCGTCAGAGCCGACCAACGCCCTCCGAATGTGCTACCGTACCAATATCCACGTGCCGTCGCATTTCCTAGTTTTCTCCAGTGATTCCATACATAACAATCGCCGCAACTTCTTCTCCAGTTGTAGTGAACATTGGCTATTCGTACCTGCCTAAATCCACCGCGTGTGTTTTTTGATGCGCTACCGCTGTCTTCAGCACACATACTGCCACATTCAATTTACCGTACGACTGATCTTTGGTGTCACTGATTCGCACCGATAACTACTCCTGGTTCCAGTTTCAATGCTGCCGAGCAAGCCCGCATTGCTGCTGAAGCTGAGACCAATAAGTTAAAGAATCTTAATGTCACCGATGTGATTGCAGCTTTACTCAAACAATTGCAATCTCTGAATGATCCTTACTATCTTAGTACCAATGAAAATCCTGGTTTATCAATCTGTCCCGTCATTCTGAAAGGTGAAGAAAAAAACCTTGAATGGTCTGCAGTAATTTCTGGTGCTACACTTTCCAAGAAGAAGATTGGTTTCATTAATGGAACCATTACCAAACCCCCAGATAATCATCCTAATGCATTTTTTGGCCGGAAGTTAATGCTACCCTTGTATGCTAGATCTTGAAAACTCTGAATCCACCATTGCGTTCATCTACCAATTACTATGCCAGAGTTAAGGAATTATGGGATGATCTTAAGGCACGATTTACTCTTGGGGATGATCCAAAAATTCTGCAGATGCATGAAGATATACAGAACTTTAGGTAGAATGGCCAGACTATTGCCATTTATTTTGGCAAACTGAAGAAGTTGTTCAGTGATTACAACTCACTCCGACCACCTTTAGTTTGAACCTGTGAAGCTTGCAAACCTTTGTGCACATGTAACCATGGCGCCAATGCCTTCCAAGAATGTGAGAAAGACATGATCTATCAATTTCTCCTCAGACTTGATGAAGGCTATCACACTTTGTGGTCCAACATCATGACCACCGATCCTTTGCCACCTGACATGTGTGAATATGTCCTTAGTACTTAGGAGGAGAATCACAAATCCGTCATTCGATCTCGCAAGTCTTCAACTGACATTATGGCTTATGCTGCACAACGCCCTGCACCATCGGGTTCTTTGACAATTGTTCTCAACTTAGATGATCGCAAGAATATAACCTGTTTTCACTGTCATCGCAAGGGTCATGAAAAAGATATTTGTTTCAAGCTCACAAGTGTACCAGATTGGTTCAAGGAGTTGAAACAGAAATCCAAGAAGATTGTTCCATCTCCACCGATAGCCGCGGCCCCCAACGGTGGACCAGACGTCGGCGTTCGCCAGACACCGCCCCATTTTTTTGTGCTTCCATATCCCCATCTGGACATGCTACGGCCGCCGGCCATCTTGCCCCTACTTGTGCTGGTTTTAGTCCTACTCTGTCTGATGAACAATGGAGTACAACCCTACATTTATTTAATCAGTTTAATATTGTTTTTGACCATCGGTCAGGTAAGTACACTTTACCATAGATCCTTGATTCGGGAGCCTCGTATCACGTGACGGGTGACAGAGGTTCTCTGATTAATTTACTACTGCTGTTAATGTCGTGCATGACGTATTGCCTGATGATTCTGTGTCATCTATATCTCAATATGGTTCTATTCATTTTGGAGATGTTACTCTTACTCATGTGCTCTATATACCTTCTCTGTGATGTCATCTGTTATCATTCTCTAGATTGTTATCTGCCTTAAAATGTCTAGCTTTGTTTACTGAAAATTGTTGCATTTTATAGAAAATTAGTACGAGGAATGTGATTGGAGTGGGTGAATATCAAGGGGGGTTTATTGGCTTCGTTTGCTGGATATGAATGATTTTCTTCATATCTTGCAGTCTAATCCAACAATTGCTTCAGTTTCATATTCTGATTTATGGCATCAGCGTCTTGGGCATCCTTCCTCTCCGGTGTTGTCTTCTGTTTCTTCTCTTGATTTTAAAACAAATAATGTTACTGTACCTTGTTCGATTTGTCATCGAGCAAAGCAGACTAGACATAGTTTTCCTTTGAGTTCTTCGAATGTTAGTTCTTTGTTTGAATTAATACATTGTGATGTTTAGGGTCCTTATAAAACACCACCTCTAGTGCTGCATTTTATTTTTTTGACTATAGTTGATGATTATTCCTGATCTGTTTGGGTATACTTATTATTGGTTGCTAGTTATCTCTAGAATAATTGAATTTTGTGCTTTAGTCAAGAATCAGTTTGACCGCACTGTTAGGCATATCTGGGCTGATAATAGTATTGAATTCCTACCTGATATAATTATTTCCCTTGATTATTTTTATTGATCATGAAGATAATAAATAGAGACTACAAAGCATGAATGTAGACTAGTTCTAATATAACTCTAACTAGTCAACAAGGTAAAATCAAATCTAATCATCTAACTGATTTATTCTGACACCCCCTCAAGAAAGCGTCGGATGTTCGCCGACACAAAGCTTGGATCTGAAGAACTCGAACAGCTGACGAGATAGCCCCTTGGTGAAGATGTTCGCTATCTGAAGAGAAGTAGGTACGTGCGCAACTCGAAGCTTGCCGAAGGCCACCAATAGTCGATGTCGATATGCTTCGCCCGCTTGTGAGCTACTGGATTTTGAGCAAAGACGATAGCGCTACTGTTATCACGTAATAGCAACGGAGGGCCAGCCAGAGGAACTCGAAGATCATGAAGCAAGTGAGTGAGCCAAACAATCTCTGAAGTAGTTTTGGCTAGAGCTCGGTACTCAGACTCAGTGCTGGAACGAGAAACTGTGGGCTATTTCTTGGCACTCCGGGAAACAAGATTCCCACCAAGAAAGACAACATATCCATAAGTAGATTGACGAGTCTCCAGACAGCGAGCCCAATCAGCATCAGAATACCCCAACACCTCAGGAGAACTAGCAGTGCGAAATGTGAGACCGAAATGAAGTGTACCTTGAACATAGCACAGAATCCGCGTAACTGTCGTAAAATGATCATCCCTGGGGTCCTGAAGATACTGACTGACTGTGTTGACCGAGAAGGCCAAATCTGGACGAGTGATAGTCAAGTACTGAAGAGCTCCAACAAGAGAATGATACAGGGTCGGATTCTTGAACGGTGGACTGGTTGAACTATGCAACTGGGATCCAGGAACAAAGGGCGTGAAAACTAATACAGCGTCAGACATACCAGCTTGAGTCAGGATGTCCCGAGCATACTTCGTTTGGCCAAGACCAAGGAAGTAATGAAGAGCACCGAGATCCTTGATCGCAAACTTTTGATGTGTCTGATCAATGAACTGGCAAAGAAGAATTGAGTCGTTTCCTGTAAGAATGATGTCGTCCACATACACAAGGAGATACAGTAACAACGAACCCTCTCAAAAGAACAAATAAAGAAGTGTCGGCTGAGTTGCACTGAAAACCAAGCTGAATCAAATAAGTGCTAAAACGCTGGAACTAAGCCCGAGGGGCCTGCTTAAGACCATAAATGGTCTTTTGCAAGCGACAAACATAATTTGGATGAATATAGTCCTGATATCCAATGGGTTGCTTCATATAGACCGGAGTATCGAGAATGTTATTAAGAAAATCGTTCTTGACATCCAACTGATGAAGTAGCCAGAAACGCATCGTGGCAATAGCGAGAACCGTCTGAACAGTGGAGGCCTTGGCCACATGACTGAAAGTGTGGTCAAAGTCGAAACCCAAAATCTGTGAGAAACCCTGCACCACAAGTCTAGCTTTGTGACGATCAATAGTGTCATCAGGTCGATACTTGAGCCTATAGACCCATTTGGAGCCAAAAATGTTAGCATCTGAAGGTCGAGGCACTAAGTCCCAAGTGTGCTGGCCACGAAGAGCCACCATCTCATCATCCATGGCGGAAACCCAAGCTGAATCCTGGAGAGCAGTGCGATAATCTGTGGGCTCGGACTGAGCAAGTAGAGTAGCAGTAAGACCATGAGCAATAATGTCTGAATAATCCTTGCGCTGAATAGCACCAGTAGTCGACCTAGTAGCCATCCGATGAGTGCGAGACCGAGGTGGAGAGACAGTAGGAGCAGTCGCGACCGGCGAAGTGGTCGGCGAAGTGGTCAGCGAAGGGGCCGGTGAGGTGGTAGGGAAACTGGGTGGGCTGCTTGGAGAACCAAGTAAGCTGGTCAATGGCGAGATAGGAAAAACAGGATGCACCGTAGCGGCCACTAGATGGTCTGATTTGGCAGAGCAGACAAAACATGGTGTCGTAGGCGGTGAGGATGATAGCATCGATGAGCTAGGTGGGCTGGCAAATGAAGTGACAAGTCGAGCAGGAGGAGACGCCAAAGTGGAAGAAGTAGGGATATGAGCTGATGTATCAGTGAGATCCAAAAAAGTAGAGACATCCATAGACGATAGAGGTACATAAGTAGAACCAGCAGCATACGGGAAGAAAGTGTCGTCAAACCGAGCATGTCTGGTAACATATATCTTTCCAGATGTAGGATCCAAACATCGATATCC
>JAULKM010115101.1:0-22095 GCA_032355605.1 Rubia tinctorum | reverse complement strand
CTTCGCACTATAGTAATATGGTTGTATGTCAGTGTGTGCGACGTCATAGATGTTTAAGTTCAAGAACTGACTTTGTCCAAAAATGTCTGCGACTTTGCTGATTTACCAGTCGACCTGTATGACATCATGACCGACTAAATTGTGACGTCAATCAAATACAAGGAAATTGTCTTTCTAAGTCAGTTCTCATTGTTGATTTTTTTTTCTAAACCCTTTGGTCTTATCATTTTACAGGATCTAAGGGATAGAAAATGTAAGCTTTCTAGACGAAACAAGATGCGCCATACAATGAGTCGTGGAGGTTTTGCACTAGCTATAAGAATAATCAGGAAGGAAATGTTCAAGGCACGAGTCTTTAATAAATTAGACCATGGAATGACAGAAGAAGAAGCAAGGGCTACTACAGAATATCCCACGCCCGCTGTGGTTCTCTAATTTGAGAAATGGCTATAGGGATACAAAAGGCGTGGGAAGAAGGAGGGTAAGTTCCGCACCAAAGATGCGGAGTTGGTGGCCAAACCTATCGTAAGTTTTGCATTTGCATTTGGTTTAGTTCACATGATATGAATGCTTGTTCAAGAAAAAGTTTGAACAAGTGAGATTGTTTATTGGTGATTTTATAGGAGGACTTAAAATGAAAAAAAAAGAGTCCTGCGAGTTTATAGAGGATGCAAAGAAGGCCAATTTGGGGGTTGCACTAAACAAGAAAGAATATCCGGGTCGGGGTGTCGGCATGCTCGCTACACATAGGGACATCTTTGTCAAACCTCGGCCACTGAAGGTTGATATTGTGTCTAGTAGTCAACAAAGAGAGATTGATGTTTTGAAATCCACATTAAGCCAACTAGTTGATTATGTCTCACAACATTCAAATGGGACGAAAATGCTACTTGACTGGGAGAGAATCATTCCAAGTTCAAAACCAACACTGTCAACTTCCCATCATGTTGGTTCTCTGACAACCTCAACACATGACCACCCGGAGTGTGATAGTGGGCCCGTACCCTCGTCTCCGACTTCGTCAATACACATTGCCTTAGATCGACTAAGAATGAAGTTAGTTGACGCCACCCAATGTAGCATGAAAGTGTGAGCACATATATTACACCATTCATATGACAACATATTTCATTCTATGTTTTAAATTAGCAAGTCTTCTTATGTAGGATAACTGCTTGTCTATACTACTTGTCGAACGTGTTGATGGATAAAGCCACATCATGGCGGAAGGCAATGTGTACACATCTATACGAGTGCATAATCATATGCCCATCGTAAATAATAAAGTGATGGTCAATGTCACAAAGGCCCTCGTAGATGGTGTGATTCTTCCAGTCCCAGAAAATGAGGCAAGGACTGTGGACGATGCGTTGGGAATGTTTGTGGAATGGCCCCTTCCTTTGGTGGATATTTTGAAGAACATTCCTACAAAGAAGGTATAACATGATAATTGATATAATATTAAATGTGAGTTGATGCGAATGTGTCGTACATAAATTTTAAGGTTTTTTAACGTAGATCGAGACAAGGATTAGTAGCCCAGCAAAATTACCCAATTAATGTGGGGATCCTAAACCAACAAAGACTCGTGTTTCTAGAATGAAGCAACCACCATAAAATACCTCAAAAGATGGCTTCCTAAAGAACATCTACACAATTGTGATGGTACACCCTCTCTCATGTTTGTACAAAATTCCTGTGGAAGAAGTGAGTATCTTTTGGTCACAGCCGGAAGAAAAAATTGGAAGCCTTATTCAATTTCAATAATTTTTCGCCTCCCGTGATGCAACTACATTTCTTGTAAGTATTAATGCATAACCCTAACTGTAATGATCGAAATTAATAATGCGTGTAGCTCTTGCACGTGTATAAGCTCTTACCATGTACAACACTAACCATATTTATATGCTCTTGCATGTACAATTTTTTCCAAATTCAAAGGTTGGATAGGGGTTCTTTGCCAATTAAATATCCCACATGATCACATGGCGATGGAGAAGCGTTTGGCCTATTTGAGCTCGCGGTTGATGCAAAAGAACAACTCCGCATACATTGCACCTTATTACGATTGGTGAATCATCTCCGTTTACTTCATTCGTTTTGTTTGGATTCTAATCAAAATTATGGGATAGTATTGATTTAATGACGATTTCATTTTTTTTAGCAAACATTGGATGGTGGCCATCATCGTTCTTCCATCAAACACAGTGTTCTGATATGATCCATTACATGAAACGCCCCTGGAAACAATTTTATTTGCAATTACTAAGGTGATGATAAATCACATGATTACCAAACACAAAGGATGCACGTGGAAGTCCCTTAAGCCTACAATTAACTTCAAAATTCTACTATGATATTAGGATTTTCTAGAAGGTACTTAACTACATGTTTGTGAACAAATTTTCTATTTGAATAGCATAAAAACAAGTGGCCGTGTAGGAAAGCGGTTACTATTGCATGCGCTTTATGAAGGACATGGTCTTGCTTGTGAGGAAAAATCAATTTGATCTATATCAGGTATCTATTATTCTTGCTTATATATTTAGTCTAATTAATAAAATCCTGACTATGCACAACCTATTTATATATTATGAGGTTACTCATTGTTGTAGTAATTTTCCGAGGACAAAGTACCATACCCCATCAAAATTTTGGAGGATGTACGCGAAAGTTGGGCACTCTTTATAATGGTAAAGAATTTGAAACCTTTACTTAATCCATCTACCATATGAGGAAATTTGATTAGGTTGATTTTTTTGTTAAACATCATTCTCTACAATGTCCATTGACACTTTCCAAGGTATTTTTTGACACCTTGATATAGATCTCTCTAGCTAGCTATGGAGTATCAATAGTAAAGTTCATTTTGTGAGAAATTTGGTAATCTACTTTGTGTATGGATGGTGTAGTTTCCATAATTGATATAGTAACATGCAATATGAATTGGCGTTCGACGCTGGAACCTCTTTTCTATAAATATGAATTGCTGTATTTGAAATTTTGAACGACGTCACGTAGTATCTATTACAATTCGCTAAAAGAATCATAAATAACCGACATCACTCATATTTTGCAAGGGTTACTGACGGGAGACTAAATAGAGCGACATCGCACCATGAACCACGATGTAGGAAGCGACATCGCGGAGACGAACGAATGGAACATAAAATTAACCCTAGTCGGACCTATACCTGTGACATCGGTATTTTGAAATGACGTCATGTTTATTGACATGCCATATCATCGTATAACTGATTATGACCATCGCGACATCGGATAATATGATGTTGTACACTCTCTTACACGTAGAAAATGCATTTTATCAGTGGGATGCCACTAAATATTCAATCAAGGAGTCAACACATTATAAATTACACCAGTTTTTCATAAAAAAAACTGATGTAAGAAATAAAATTAACTACGGCTCAAACCTACGATAAAAAATCATATTGAACAATGTTTCTTGCAAAATCAGGCGATTTCTCATAAATTCCAGAGTGACGTCGCACACTTCATAGTTAATATCGATCATCATGACATCGCACGAAGATGGGGGAGTCGGGAGGCTCAAAACTTTAACCTACGTCGCTCAATTGTCGGCAAGGTCGTCGGTTGATGAGTATTTACCTCGGTTATTTCCATGAAAAACCAAGGTAAAAAAATACTTTTATCTCGGTTTGGAATCGTGGTAAAAATGTACTTTTACTACACCCACATTTACCTCGGTTTTTAGAGGGCTTAAAATCAAGGTTAAAAACCCTGCAGAACCGAGGTAATAGGTGATATCTCTTGTACTGAAAGTAGAAACATCCCCCATGAGGGACCAACCTTCTTGTATTCTCCGCCTGTGATTGGAAAATGGGTGCCCAACACCAACAGATCCTCCAACGAAACCCTGGAAATACTCTCATCAATAGATACAGAGTGATGGTGTTTCATCATTTCATGCATAACTTCATTGGCAATGTGGAGTGGTTGACCACCTATTCCTTGGTCAATATATAGCTCACATGAGAGTGATTTATATATTCCCACCAAACTATATGTTAATTTACAAATTTATTCTATTGCTAGCAAAATTGTGAAGAAATTTAAACATAAACCTTTTTTCCGCTTGGTTGTAAGGTATTTTCTACATTGTCCAGTTTAAACTTTGCTGCTCAATTTTTGCAACTGGTTTCTTTTAAACAATAGCCTCTTGATTCACCTAAATATATGTGGGGGAATGATGTGATCCCCTAGGTGGCGGGGGTCTAATCGGGAGTCAAATTATCTAAGTTGTCCAGAAGAACAAGCCCCGTGTGTTAGATCAACCTACGAATGAGGATGTCTTATTGATCAATTCGTTTGTCTTGAAGAAGCATTTTTTTGTAGGATGTGGACTCTGGAGCGTTCAGCATTATAGTAGGACCTCACATTGCCAAATACCTCCCATTGGGTCATGAATGATCCAACATCCCTATCAAGCCCCAAGTGGTCGGGTTTCTTAGTTGCTTCACAAAGGATGTCATGCTTATCAGTTGTAATGAGTTTCCCTCATAATTGATCATTCTTCAATTCTTTCTACATATAATAGAAGGTAAATATGAATAGGCGTTTAAGAAAAATGTTTATAAATAATAATATATTCTCTAAATGTTTTTCTCACAATTCCTTTTTCTTCATCTTTCACATACACTCCGCCTTTTTTTGTCGGCCTTTGAGGAATATATCATGCCTCTCAATGTCATCCTCATTTATATGTAGCACATAATCCCTTTCCTGATCTTCGGTCATCCTACCCTCTATTGTAATTTGTACATCTTCTTCAAAATGTTATTTCACTAGGTCGATTGCCGCCGAAGCATAACCCTCACGGCTAAATCATTAAGGAATTTTATTCTTCACAGTAATATTTTGTTTATCTTCCCTCGTAGCCTAAGTTAGGAAGTTAGACTTATGTAATCACCATAGACATGTTAATCTACACTTATTAATAATATGACAATTTTTTACTAACATTATCCTTATTCTCCAATGCCATCCTTTTGTGGATCTCACAACTATCTGGTTGAATGTTAGTGTAAGTTAGCTATGAGCGATCACCCCTCTTATCACTGAAAATGTAGTCCCTTGACAAAACATATTATGTTGATGCCAACTCTTGGACATCATCAACATTGCCTTCCTCCTCAAATCATCTATGTCCGGTAATTCAATGTCAAATGTCCTATGTGATAATTTTGACCTCCTCAGGGTCAATCACGGAGATGTATTTTTAATAAAGGACAAATATTTGGAAATATCAATTCACTAATTATACCTTGCATTCCATCTATAAAGTGGCCTTTTATATTTTGGGGACTTCATTCCAACTATCGTAGTGTATGTCCACCCTCGTTCTACCCACCTTCACCACTCAACTAGACTATTTAGCACGTTGGGCCGAAACACACGTATTAGACTTATTGAATATCAATGAAATTAACTATTTCCTAGTCATTCTACGTTCTAAGGTTCTACAATGAGTTTGGGGTATTCCTACATTCTTGTTTCCGTCATCCTCATCCTCATCCATACCATGCTTTGTTGAAGGTATATTTTCATTGAGGGAAAGTGAAACTTAATCACCATTCTTTTTATTAGAGATCATCATTTTGTATGCTAAATATACGAAAATATTACTCAAAAGTACTCCAAGGAAATAAAATGGATACATTTAACCTAATGAAATGTATAATACATATAAGAAATCCATTAATTTAAAATTGCAACAATTTAACCTTTGATCTTTACAAATTTATGTAGCCATGACATAGCATTTGACATAAGCCGCAATAGTACTACTAATAATCCAAGAATTCCCATTAAAAATGTAACAATTAATACTCCACTCTTTTGATTACATAACCCTCACTTAACCACAAAAACCCTCAAATCTAGCCATAATTAAACTTAGGATACCATTTCCCAACCAAAAACCTAAACCCTACACAAATGACCATGGATAACATACCCGAACAACATAGAACTCTTAAATATCAATAATTCTTGTAGAGAAACTAAATGAAATCCACCAAAAACCCTAAGATTTTTGGTCATGCAGTGTAAACCATATGTTTCTCATTGTAAGAAGACTAACCTTTTTCTCAAACAAAGGTTAGCAATCATTCACCCTAATAGCTCCAACTTCAATAGAAAATACCCTACAACCTTGTAAAATCATAAGATTGGGTGGAGGAATTTGAATAGATGTTAATATGAATAAAAAACATGATAAAAACATACCTTTTATGATTTGAAGATGAAATATTGGTGTTAAGATGAGAAAGAATTGAGGTGATGGTATGAGAGGTTTTTGGAAGGGTAAATGGTGGGAAATTCGCGGGGGTTTTCAAATGAGCATAAATGTTTTGTTGAAAACCCTTTTATGCTATTTTTCCCAATTGAAGTGGTTTCCAAGTTCGGAAACCCTGATTAATATATTTATGAACTTGTAATGTTGTCTTGCCTTTTGTAAACAAGTCCAAAACCATTTCTGAGTTCGAAAATGGGTTTCATATAAAAAATGGGCAGATTCATCAAACCCCTAAATCCACCAATTCGAATTCCTCCATCTCCCAAACCCTCACTTCCTGCAATTCTTCCAAACACACACCACAAATCAATCAACCATGAGTTGTAGGAGCACGGGGGCTAAGTGAAAGGCGAGCGACCGGATCCATCGCCCTATCACAGAGATCGAGCAATCAAGAAAATTCTTCAATGACCAAGCCGAGGAAAGGTACATGGATTTCTTGAAGAGAAAAGAGATTTATTTGAAGGAAATATCAGAGTCGAACATATGTGAATTAGGGATTGATTATTTTCTCGCCCGTTTCAAAATACAACATCTAGAGAAACTTATTTGCATTAGGGAACCTATACAAGTTGATGAGGTGATCCAATTTTACGTTAATTTAGGTCAGAGTAGCAATAATAGGGATTTATCTAATGGGAAAGTAGTTACTGTTACTAAGTATTCCATAAATGAAGCCCTAAGACGCCCCTACATAACCCCGAAAAATTTGAGACCCCATGATCCACACGGCCCCTTAGAAATTTACCACACTCTATTGTTGGCCGGGAGTTAGCGAGGGAACCACACTATGCCCCATTTCCATGGCTAAGAAATATTTTAGGAGAGTCGGTAGTGATGTGGGGAAAGATGAATCATATGAAAATAGTAATTTCACCGTCGAGTAACGACTCATCTACGAGTAGATTTGCCTCAACATCTTGCCAATGGGTGGCCACACTTATGAGCCGATGATGGTTAACATGATGATGTTCTACTATGTGATGGAGGGGGTAAAAATTAACCCGGGGTTCACTATCATCTCTTTTGTGCTTAAGGCTGCCAACACAAAGAAGAAGGACCTCCCTTACGGTGGTTTGATCACCGCCATGCTCAAGAAGGCGGGAGTGCAAGCAGTGGACATGCCCCTTCGCATGTAATATTATGATAAATCTTGGTTCCAACACAAACAACTTCAGTTTGATTTTTGTGAGAAATGGGAGCATAGGGTAGTTCTTGGTCAACAGGCCAAGAGTGCAAAGAGGGCTCACGAGGAAAACCTAGATAGAGTCGAGGCATCAAGCTCCAGTGAGTAATCCATTGTCATTTATATTACATGATTTAAAATGATTTATATTCCGTGTTGAATTACTATAATAATTTCTTGTATTATAATTGTTATTTATTGACAGGTTCGCAAACCAAATGGAAGGCTAGGCTGAGAAAATATTTCGATTGCTTGAAAGTGGACGTGACCGTCATGCACGAGATGTTGACCCATGTGCACTTGCAACATGTGGCGTTCATGGAATCCCAAAGACTTCACCTTGAATTGAACGAAGATAAAGAGCAATCAAACTACAAGTCGGTGTTCTCGTAGAGCGATGAGAATTAGGACAGGGATGGCGATGATGGTGATGAGGGCAGTGATGGCGGTGATGATGGTGATGATGGTGCCGATGGTGGTGATGGTGATGAGGGTGGCGATGGTGATGATGGTGAAGGTGGAGAAGAAATAGGTGGTGGCCAAAATAACGTGATAGACCCCGAAATTGAAAGCATGTTTGAAGAGGTGTAATCGGATTTATTCCAATTTGGATAACCTTAAATTTGTTTTAGTTTGGATTCTAGACGATATTATTCTATGATGACTAAAAATTTGATAACGTCGTGGTTTAAAGATTTGTGGTGAAATACTTGAATAAAATGTTAGAAACATTCAACATTCGCAATGTTTTTGAAATTAATGTGGTACACAATTATTTGTACAAATCATTTATGTTTCCAACACTAATTGGTTTATATTGAAAGTTATTTGAGTTAGTATTATGTTGGTGTGTTTACGTTTTTGTGAAAGAAGATATGAAATATTTGACATATTTGAATTTTACCATTAGAACAGATATAATTCCGAGTTCGGAAAATGCTCTTACTTTCATTTTGGCAGGACAGAAGCATTTACGAGCTTGGAAAGTATGTGGAAAAATATATCATAAGTACAAATTATCTTTCCAAGCTCGGAAATATTGAGATTAAATTTTACACTAAATCAAGAGACACTTTCCAAGCTCAAAAAGTTTATTTCCGAGCTCACACCTCATTTTCGGATTGTCGCTGGAATTGATGAACGAAGAAAAATTTACTCAAAAATCATTTCTTAGTTCAGAAATGCATCTTAGCCCATTACTGAAGGGCCGATCAAGGGCTTCTGAACTTTAAAATCGTTACCCCTAAAAGATAGAAGAATTAGTTTTCAAAACCACCCCCAAATCTATAAATCCTATCAATTCATTGTGAACTTGCAAACTAACAAAAACTCCCAAAATAAAACAAACCCCTAATTTGGAGTCAATGGCAAGAGGAGGAGCATGAATGAGTGGAATCCCTAGGTTTCGATCAACTGGCAACACATCAGATACAAGGTTTGTTTCTTCATATGCACATAAACATTATGAATATTTGTGTGAAAAGGTGAAGCTATTGGATTGCTACATAGTTGATTTTAGCAAAGATCTTGCAATAGGTTTGGCCGACCTCATTGCTACATAGTTGATTTTAGCAAAAATCTTGCAATAGGTATTAGATTGCTGCGGAAAAGGACTCGTGATGAAGTTCTACCTTCGCAAAATGATGGAAATGTCTAGATGGTTGCGAGTGACGATGATGACGAGGAGGGGTCGGAAGAGGTAGGAATAGCAAAAACACATTGTAGGACGTCAGAACAGAGAATGGCTAGGAAAGAGATGACTTTGTTAGTTTTTAAAATGTTTGTCATAGGAACGTGCTAAGTGGTCAGGTTGGGTTGGAAAGGTCGCTAGAACGAAGGTAGACATAAAGTACGATAATTGGCATGAGGTGCCAAAAGAGTATAAAGACATTCTATGAATGGAGTGAAAACTCCCAGTCATTGTATCCTAATATTATCTATTAAGTTTTGACATCATTGCCCATTGCATTCCTAATAGAGACCCTTTGAGAGATAGATGTTCCCTACATGGAGGATTTGAGGATTACGACAATGAGCATGTTGCCAAAGAGTTGGAGAGATCACAAGTACACCTTATCTTGAGATTTCATATTCTCTAATAGGATAAGAGATTGCCCGCGGTTAACTTACAAACACATTCAACTGGAAAGTTGGGAGATCCACAAGAGAAGGCCCTTGGAGAATGAGCAAAATGTTAGTGGACATCTTTGTGTGTGTTTAGACTACGATGTCTTTAGTGGTGACTTGAGTATGAAATTCTAATGCAGGAGACGAGGGACAAAAAAAGATGTGTTGCCAAGAAGAATGCATATCCATATCGAAAGAGTCATGGGGGTTATGGTTTGTAGGCCCTTGAATTAGTAAATGAATGTTTTGATAAGGATGTTCAACTTGGAATTGAGGGGGGAATGACTAAGGATGAAGCAAGGTTATTGTTCATGTGAATGGATGTGGAGGACATTGAGTGGCGTGATCTATTCTTAAAGAGCCAACAAAACAAGGATGGTAGATTCAATAAAGCATCGAAAAATCAACGCGCGGAACGAGATGTAAGCCATATTTAATTATTTCTTTTTCCATGCTTTGAATGTTCATATTCAAACTAATGTTTTTGTTAATAACAACATGTATGTAGGCAAAGGTGAAACAAGATCAAATGGAAGGCTAGTTCATTCCGATGGGTAAAAATGACTTCCTTACCAAATCTATGGGTAAATTAGATCACCCGAGTTGTGCAAGAGGGTTCGGTGCCTTTTTATCACAAAAAGATGCATGTGGGATTGTTAGGTCTTATCATATGGAAAAACCGTCATGAGTGCACATATTGCAAACGAATCTCTTATTGGAGACAAGCGCATAAAGTAACAAGATGTTTAGATACGGAAGTTAATCCAACACACCGGTTTCCCTTCTCAAATAATTTAGGCCGTTTGACGCAATTGTGGACTCCACCGTGTAGAGATTCACACCAATCACCAGGGGAAGTTGAGGTTAACCACGAGCCAAAAATTCTAACACCAAGAAATGAAGACAATAATCTCGACAGAGCGATCATGTCAACACACAAAAAGGTACATATTTTTCAATCACTCGTCATTACAAAATATATATACAATTAATTCACAATAGTTTTTTCATACCATATAGACATCAAATTTTTGTGAACTATACATTTATCAAGGCGTCCAATTACGAATGGTATTTCTTAAGTTTCATTGGAGAATCCTGTGCTTGCCAATTCCGGATTGACAATGCAAGAAAATGGAACCTTCCCGAGGGGTATTTCTTCTATGGCCGTGTTGCTAATTTATGCCAACCCTCTAATGGATTGTAATTCTAAGAACGCACCCCAAATGACACCTAAACCGGTTGTACAAACACATAAGATAATTAGAGCTTTTGTCATTGGGGCGCAAGTAATTAAGGATTCACCACAATTTGTTAGGTTGTTGTACGATTGGATTTCCGGCCACCCTCATAACTCATAATACTTATTTTTGAGAAATGAGTGTGTTTGTGATTAAAAGCGGGAAACATTACATCATGTATAAACTTTGAACACTTTTGGAGGTGTAAGGAACTTAACCAAACACTAATGTCCCTCTACTTATTTTGAGTATGTATTTTAACCGTTGAAATTAAAAAATTACTACATGTAACTCTTATATACAATTATGTTCTCACTTTCGCTTGGAAGATACATGTATTACTTTAGGAGTCAAAGGACGAGATGACTCGAGAATTTGGTTGCACATTCCAAGAAAGGATCGACTACATCTGCAAAAGTCTTTGACAGACTAGTAAAAAATTATTCGTTGCACTATATTGAGTGGTGATTGTTGGATACTCATTTCAATTGCCGCACTTATTTTATTGGAATTATTTTTATATGAACATATCTTGCAGGGATCATTGGAGATTATTTTTATTGTGCCATAAAAGAAGCGTGCTTTTTGGATAGATCCGTTGCACTTCCAACCATCAGAGACGTTTGTCAAAATTTTGGATGCCTCTATCAATGATCCAATCGATTCAAGTAATACGAGTTTGGACATAGTCGGAACCAAGGTGTAGTTCCCATGTTCCCCTTTAATTTAATTCATCGATTTCATGATTTTTGACTAATTACATGCCCTTTACTGTGTACAAGAATCAAGCAAAAACTTGGGAATCTGGGTACTACATAATCCTATACGCTGCCGAGTGCGTTCAACACGTACGGGTGGAATGAAATCTTGCCAATTCTGTAGATTGTTGAATGAAATGAAGTTGTTGTATGAGGATTTTCTTCAAGTCGGGTTCTATATATGGGAATTACATTTTGCATCTCAATTTTCGGTCGAATTCTGTGTCCTGAACTGGTATACTAGCTTCTGGTGATTGTGTTCTTCTATAGATACAATTTACTAGTTCCGGACTCGTAACGTCGCTCCCAAAAGACGTTCCAAATTCGGAACATAATTAGCAAATTAATGGATTTAACGCGTCCAAATCCAGTACAGGACCAGAAATGACGTCTGAAAGAGGAACTTGAAACAAAGGTGAGAAAAAGGCCCCGGATCCGAAACCAATAACCAGTTCCGGACTCGGAACTAGTACTTTCCATCCGAGGGTCAAACAAACATTCCGACCTCGAAACTTGAGTTCCTAGTTGGTAACTTCAAGAAGGCGGTACCACTAAAGTGGATAGAGGTGGAAAACAACCACCTTTAATTGGTCATTTTAAAGACATTTCCCAGAACCGCCTTTGATCGATGACGATCAAAAGTACAACCAGAGAAGTCACTTTGGTCCGATATAACCGCCTTTAATAGGCCTTTCAACCCTAGTGTCGCTACCGATTGATTCACAGACCCAGTTTGATTTTACCGTTTCCATTCGATTCATCCACTACCCGTTCGATTTGTATACCCCCGTTAGAGGCGAGCGTGAGGGCGGAGGGGCAACTGTAGAAGCCATACACCGTGATGCCGTCCTGCATGATGGAGATGGAGCAGCTGGCGTGGGAACGTTGAAGAATATAGTGGCGTACGAATAAATCATGTCATTTTCTAAGTTTCGTTTGATTTTCTGACCAATGAGCGGGTTGGCATTGGGTTTTGAAGTGTTTTCCATTTAGTTTTGGTTTGATTAAAGTAAGATGATGTGCTTGTGTTGAATCTTCCCGGCAAGCATCGAAGGTTGAAGAAGTAGAGGTGTAGGTAAAAGGATGGTGATGAGGGCATTTTAGCCATGTCACATGCCCAAAATTAAAACCAGTCATTTCTCTTTCATCAGAAAGGGTTGGGACAAAGGGAGTACAATAAAAGTGTCACAGTTTTAACTACAAATAGTCAAAATGGAATGTTTAAAAGGGTACAATACCGTATAAATTATTTTGATGCAGGATCTTTATTTTAATTAAGTTAAAGCATTGTGTCAACTATTTCTTGCTTTGAGAAAACAATAATAATAGAAGAGTGGGTCTAATCACAAACAGCTTGTTCATAAGTTTATGCACAGTTCAATGTATTTTTAAATTTATAGACTGTATTTATTAAATTATATATTAAATTTAGAAATTTAATTTTTTTATATTATATATTTTTATATTTTTACATTCAAATAAACATTATTACTTGTTTTAACTTTTAAAACACAATATTTAAATTTTATAAAAAATTACTACATTTAAACTTAAAAATACAGTGGACTGTTCATAAACTTATGGACAAGCCGCCTTTTATGAGATTTTCTCTTAAAATAATATCAATAAAAAGAATTAAATTTTGTATCGATATATTTTCTTTATATATTTTGCTTTGATAAAAATATTTTATATAAAAGGTTCCAAATTATATTTTCACTTCAATTCTTAAAACACCTTGGACCGGGTCTGCCCGTGTTAACCCAATTTGTCATTTGTTATTGTATTTGATTTATCCTTCACATGATTTGTGTTATTATACTCATTCGTTTTTTTATTTGTGGCACTATGAGTTTAGATGTTTTTTATTTAGATGAAGAAATTGAGTGGAAGAAATTGAGTGGATGAAATTAAAAAGTAGAATAGGTGGATGCAATTAAAAGAATTTTATAAAAAATGAAAAGTGTATCATTTAAAAAAAATATTTCAATTAAGTAAGTGCGACCCTTACAGAAACTGAGGGAGCATAATTTCCATGCAAATTCATACTGACTTAGATATTCACATCGTGAACTGCAACAGTGCATCTAATCGAGTGCGGACGGCCGGGCCGGACATGCAAATTATTCGCAGCCAAAGAAGTGCCGGACACCGGCCGGATTATAGGAGCCACACGAATTCTTGGGATGTGAACGTCGTTGTGCTTACTTTCCAAAACGGAGGTAAATACAGTAATTATTTCGCATCAAACTGCACACTTAATATTTGGCACTATTCTCTATTAAATTTTGACGATATGTGATATTGTTGGATTCGTCATAACAAGTAGACTTTCAAAACTAAATTTTTGTTTATCGGTATTATACGTAGTTAAACATATTAACGGTTTGGCAAGTTTTTTGCTAAATATGAAAAATTCTACTCCCTCCGTCCCTGTATTTGTGTTTTAGTTCACTATTCATCAATAAAGTTAATGTTGTTTGAATTGTAAAAATCTATAGATATATAAATATTTAAATAATTTTGTGAGATATTGCTACATTCATGTTAACACATATTTTTAGAATATCTATTTATGATAACTTATTTTTACATATATAATTTAATAAATCATCAATAAACAGTGGAAAAAAGAAAGTAAAACATAATTAAAGGGACGTTGGAATATGTAATTTGAAATGGGACGCAGGGAGTATAACTAATTACAGCCGCACGGTGTTCTGACATGTGAGACCACTAGACTCTTTGGAAGTACCAAGAACTCCAACGTTGTCGGACCCCTCGAAAGCGACGCGGCTGGGCGTTTCCCAGTAGCTGTGTCTCCGTTAACGTGGCTGACTACTTTCCTCCACTCCTTTTCATTTCGTGCAAATATAGCAGAAAATATTACCTTCATTTCGTTGTATGTAGTACCATAGGTTTAGATATTTAAATTTAGGTGAATAAAATAAGTGGTTGAAATTGAATTTAGAAAGAAAAAAGTTGAATGAGTAGATGAAATTGAAAAAATTTTACCATAAAAGGAAAGTGTGTCACATTCACAAAAACAAACAAAAAAAGCAAAACGACGTACCACTGACCCGATTATGACCTCCTTTGGGTGATATTTCATCTGGACGTACACATTGAACTATTATTTCTGCCAAAATAAATTGCAACAAGTATTTTTCACGATTTTAAGGTAACGTGTTTGACTATTATTAAATTTAAAATGATGTCACATAAAAAGTTGATTTTTAAAAACTATTTGTTACGAAGAATCCAATAGTTTCACACATGACAACAGTATTGTTATTATATCTATTTGAAAAATATGTATTTATGCCTCTTATTTCCTTGTTTTGTGCACATATACCCTTCATTTTTTTGAAAGTGCATTTGTACCCCTGGTGACATCTAGATAATTGGTCAACTTTGGTCATTATCAGACTCAAAGGAAATGATTGTTTTGCCCCTAAAAAACCAAAAATTGGAAGCCAATTTCGGATTTCGCCCTATAACTTGAATCCGTTCGAGTAATCCAACATAGGCGAGGGAAATCCGCTGGAATTAGGGTTGGAAACATGAAATAAATCTCGCCTGGCCAAGTCGCGGATGAAGAGTCCTAGTCCGGATCGCACTGTTTTTTAACTCAAAATTTTGACAAGGCATTTTTATTTCGATGCTGATGAATGGTGGCCCCCACTTCATTGGACGGTAAAATGGTCTTGAGCTTTTCAAAAATGAAGTGGAGCTTTTCAAAATTGAACTTTTTAGATAGGAAAAATAGTACGTGTGTAGTTTAATTTAAGACAAGCAGAGTATTTTATTTTGACACTAATAAATAAATAAATCCGGTCATTAACTATTTTACCCAACAAATGTCTAGTGTGAAAATGGGGCGGGGGTCTTAAACGTGGTTATATTTGACCAGATAAGTCAATCTTCTTCGATCAAAGGCAGTTTAGAGAACTTCCTTTAAAATACACGGTCAAAAGTGGTCGGTTTCCGCCTTTGATCAAGAGAAGGAACCGCCTTTAAGATAGTTATGAACTTGGAACCTAGGCATCACCCTCAGTTCATGGCAGTTCTGGTACCAGAATCATACCCAAGTGCCGGTACCTGGACTATTGTCGGAGGTCCTCATTTTGTTCCTTAATCGGGTTCTAATTTCAGGCCCAACCTGGTCATTGAACAGGAAATCCATTATTTGGGAACTAATTGTTAGGAACTCGGAACATTTCTCAGGTCTAGGAATTCCAAACTCGAAAGTGAACATCCGGTCTTCATGTACAAATCATCAATAATGTGGTGGTTGTTTCGATTTCGGAAGCATGGTCAGGTAGAATGAGATTAGTTTTATTTCTTTGCTAAACCCAACCTAACATAGCCTTAAATCACCAATAAAGTTTATTATAGATTTCAAATTGATTGTGCGAGATTACAAAAATGTATGGATACCGCTAAGCTGACAAGTATCTACACGTAGGAACATAAATCACGTAGATTCTATTCCGCACATAACATGTAAACTTTTCTGCCCCCCTAACACCAAACAACATGATTGTAGCTTCAATAAAAATCTATAAACAACCACTACAAGAAAGTGGACCTATTACTTCACCATTTTACCTCTATTTTTGCTTAGGTCAAATAACCAAGGTAAAAAGTTATTTTACCTCGGTTATTTTACTTTTTGAACTAAATAATATTTTTTACCTCAGTTAAAAGTAATTTAGGTAAATAATAGGTTTTTTACCGTGGTTTTATGATAACAATGGTAAATTATTTTCAAAAGCAAAGTAAAAAGTATAACCGGCGTAGCTGTGACGTCGGCAACATGGTACGACCTAGCAGTAATAGTCAATCACGAGATGAACGACCTCGCACTTCTGGTCGGTTGAATAGAATTTATCTCGACGTTAAGGCGATGCGCATGTTCGCCAGTGCAATGTCGTACATGCCCCTCGGTCCAAACCCGTTCCTAAATCCAATTAAATCAATTAATTCTTGCGATGTCGCAGTTTAGTCAGTAACACGTTGATTCACTCAACATCGTGTGTGCGAATGACGTGCGAAGTCGTACTTCTCTATCGTACCCAATAAATCAACAATAGTTAACCAATATATGCAGAACATGGAATGTACCATCTAAAGGTTCCATTCCAAGTTCACAATAGCCAGTCTCAAATTTGATCGAACTAAATTGGTAAAACTAAAGCTATGTAATCCAAAACACATAATATTTCTACCATATAATATCCAAAAAATATCCCATCAAATTAAAAATTATCAAACAAAAGACAATATATCCTAATAAAATCCAAAAAAAAATCATCATCATGTACGACAAACTAATATTCATGGCAATCAATATGGTGGTGACGAGGGTGGGGTAACATCGTATGGCGATGAACTATTTCCATCGTCTTGAGAATTAACCTCCGACTCTTAGGTGGAAGACCCGGTATCTTGGGCGCTAAATCCTTCTTCATCATATATGATTTTCAGGCCATCCTCGTTATCCCTAGGCACTTCATCCCCAGGTGCATGGATCGCACAGGCAATCCACTACAACAAACAACACCTATTACCTCGGTTCTACATGTCTTTTTACCTTGATTTTTATTTCCAAAAAACTGAGGTAAATACTATTGTAGTAAAAAGTACATTTTACCTCTATTTTAGACCGATGTCGGTAGATTTGTAAGCGACGTTGGCAGATTTATGAGCAACGTCGGTTCAAGCAACATGACATACGATTGGATTTCTTAGCTGCGACATCGTTGAGAACGACATCCGTGTGCATATTGAGCAATGTTGATGATAGCAAGAAGCCAGATGAGAGGACTACAATTGCAGTGACATTGTTAATGTTGACGCCCCAAAGAAATGATACCGACGTTGAGGATAATGGTTTGCCACATCGCAAGATCTAGGTCACCATCGTTGTGTGCCTCTTGATGTGAAAGGCTGTTAAATACAACATCATTTTGTATGGATGGCGTTACAAAGAAAAAGCCATCGGTTTAAGTGACGTCGGTATGGTTTTGCCACTTTACCGATTTGTACAACGTTGCAGATTCGTCTCGGAGACATCGGTTCTCGTACAATATTATAACATTTAATATTTGATTACACAAACATTTTTTCATCGATAGTCGTTAAGTGTTACCTAATGTTCCACAACTCGTGAAACTTTTACATATCATACGACATTTCGAAAAGAATGAGAATGCATGGAACCAATAAATCTAGAATAATGATGGAAAATACATGTTAGAATATGTTAAAACACATGAGGTTGATATGAAATTGAAACACTAATTGTATTGAACCTACATTATCTACATTTCATGCCAAAATTCCATCGATAACACTCTTTGTCCTATTACAAAGAATACACAAGGGAAAATATTTATGTTAGAATCGGGCAGTCCCTTAGTGATGTACACATAATTTAGTCATACGCAGACGACATTGATCTGAACATGAAAAAAGTACCTAATCTGCCTGAAAGCAACGTCAAATGCAATGGAGATCAAAGTTGCAAATTCCAACTAAAGAGTAATGTTGGACATTCTTAGATATGACAATCATTTCATAGTATTTGCGATGTCGATAATTTTCCGGTACCATATCATATGGGATGGTTATCTTTTACCAACGCCACATATTCAACCCGTGTCCATACGCAGACAAGATTATTGTCCACAATCATCACTAATCTAAGCTTTTTTTTGTCATACCTTATAAACATTGCATTATCTAAAAAACACGAAAAATATACACTATATAACTTGTTACACAATCATCATACTTTATGAAAATATCCGATCTTTGATCAATAAGAAAGAAAAAATATAGAAAGTATATGGTAACAAAGATGGGAAACGAACATGGAATGGATGTAAAACTACCGCAATTAATTTAAACAATGAGAAGCTCCATCCTCGTATGCTTGTTGATGTTTCAGAGAAGCAAATTAATTGAGTTCTTTATTGGTTGTATTGGTGTGAAATGTAAAGGATGGTATGTAGTTGGGTTTGGAGAAGGAGTGTTGTTGATGGGTAATGTGTGTTGTTGCTGAATGTTATTGAAATAAAAAATGGATGGGGCGAATATTTGGTTCAAATTTTTGCCTTAAATTTTCGGTTCCCGCCGGAAAATTCAATTCAGCGACCTCGCAGAGGGGTCGCTTTTGGATTCATTTTGTACGATAAATTTACGACATCACATATAAGGGTCACAATCTAATTTTGGAAAAGTCTAGTAAAATACTCCCTGTTAAGATTTCGGGCCTTAACGATGAACCGTTTATGCACAAATTGGAACAACACTGTTATGAAATTGTGAATAACAAATTGTTATCTCCAGTTTTATATTTCAAGTTATTCCACTATGTGGAGGGACCTAAGTGCAAAATTATAAATGTACATAGATATTCCCAAACCCGATTACGATTGGCCTGAAAAGAAAGTTTGACATTTGAAGTTGAACTTATACTTACCGAGGGTAATAAAAAATGGGTCTCATTCCACATATACTTCAATATGTTCTTTTGTATGACGCCTTGTACACTTGCAAGTAATCTTCTACAATCTATGCGAGGCCATGTACTATCGCTGTAAAATTCACGATGGACGAAATTCTATTATCTTTTTATTTCTTCAAAATCTAAGTATATAAAAATTCATGCGATTCTATGTGGTGAAAATTATCGTTCTCATAATGGTTATCATAAAGGTATTAATGGAATCCTAACAAAAAATAACGGATGATTACCCCGGTATATCCGTCCATAAAGATAATAGAATTGATGCCAAAAATGGCGGGTTCAAAGTTTAAGAAGGCCAAGACCGAAATACAAGAAGTGAAGGAATCGTAGTCCTAGAGTTGCACATAATTCTGTAAAAGAATGGAGAAGATTCAGACCTTGATGGTGACATCATTGGATTCATCTTCTTGAGCACTATAAAATGGACCACATGAACTCCCAAATCAGAATAGCAGTTCACCCGTAGCGGAGCAAACAAGTTAGCCTACCGAATCAGCCACGCCAGCATGAGGCTAGCATGAACCGGAATGAAAGACTTGTCTAGAACGACCCGTATCAAGCAACACGGCCCGTGCCCGAGGCCCCAACATGAACCGTTTCTCCAAGCACAAGCCCTTTTGGCCGTTCCATAGTCCCTTGGCATGAACCATTTTGTGCAAAACATCCCATGATGCCCCGATCCTTTTTGAGTCTAAGTATGAACATGGACCATGCCGATTTACATGGTTCGTGTCATTTCAACTAAAAAATGCAAAGACAAGCCGACGGACCGTGCTAAACGACACGGGGTTCACGATTCAAAAGTTCAAAATAGGCACCAGCCGATGGCCCGCTCTAAGACACGATCCGTGTCAGCACAATGCTAACCATTTGGCACATCCCGCGCGAAGACACACGGCTCATGTCAGCACGAGGTTAACCAGCTGGCACGACACGTGCCATTTACGACTACTTGAGTTTTTTGGCCTATTTTGGGCTTACTTCTTTTATATATAGGAGCCTTTAGTCTTCTAGGTTAACTAAGTAGGCATAATTTAGATTTTATTTCTCCCTCTAGGTAGAAAGAAAAGGAGAGTGCTCTCTCTCTCTCTCTCTTCTCTTCTATTTTCTTTTCCATTTATTTTCTTTCTCATATTTTCCTAGATCTATGGCATTTAACTCAATATTTTCAATGGATCTCTTTTTAGGGAGTAGTTAATTTACTTGGGTATAATATTTGTATTCATGTTATGATGTTCATTTTGTGAGATTTCATAGATTGACCTATTCTATGTGCTTTTATATTTTTCTGTTGGCTTGTTCTTAATATTCTTGTGAATTGCATGATTGTCATAGTTAATTCGTACATACCAAAGTATCCTTTCATTCTTTTGCTCTATTGCTACCCCCTGGGGAAGAAAACCTAGATGTACTTTGGGTATTATGGGTCTGGAACCTACGTGTGGGTGTGTGCACGTAGGTTGTTGTTGTTAACGTTAGATCGATCATACTCTAGTTATTCGACTATTCGGTCTGAAGGGTTGCAGGTAAAGATAGCTGAAGTAGAAAGCTAGAATTACCTTTGTAATCCTAGAGCTATCGATAAGATGCCTATTTCCTTTGCCTTTGTAGGCCTAGGGGTAGTGCGTTCGTAGTGTTCTGCCCGAGACTTAATCGCACGGGGGATAATCAAACCTGTTCAATGAGTCATTGCTGTTGTTGCACTCTCCTAGTTGCGGAGGCAAGACTGATGGAAGATTTTATACCTTATGTGACAGATAAGGGGAAGTTTTGACCATTGTCCGTACTATGTGATAAAAACATTAGAATAGGCTTATTGTTATATGTGATGAAATCGATGATTGAAATGACATTAATCATGTAACGAAAATATTCCCCCATTATTAGTTTATATATATATATTCAAGTGATCATTTTCAAGCTAGTAGTTATTAGTACAACCCCCCATGGTAGTTTTACGAACGCTGTTTATTCCTAACATGTGGTCGGATTGACGACTCGATCACGGTTGTGCGTAGTTAATTATTTGATTCCTAGCATCTCTATGGATGACCCCGATACTTACCACTATCTACCATTCTTGGTAGGGAAGTAGCAAGAACGGAAGCAACATATAAATTTCTATCTTTGACAGCCTCCTATCATGTTTTAATGATGCTCGAGAGGGGGCGGATCAGACGCCGTATATGTTTTTGGTCAAACATAAGCCCGTTGCTATGTTAGTGGGCTGAAATGGTGTGGCCCACATATAGATTAACCGACTTTGCTATGATGTTGGTACCATGTCGATTTGGTCAACTGATTTCCGACATCGATTCATCTGAGGTGGAACTCACAATAATTTGTAATGACTATATATATGGAGCCTACCTCATACATCACTTTAAATATTCAACTTTACCTCGAATTTCAGCACTTCCTCACCCCATCTTTTCGAAGGCATGCTTCCTAGATTCCCTAGAGTACTTTCATTTTTGTATTCTTTATTAAACTTGATATGTATATGGTGTATCAATGTGTTGTTTTTTTCATTGAAATTTCCATAGATGTTGTTGATGAGACGTTAAATTCATGTATTTTCCGAAGCATTTAACATCTCTTTTGTTATCATTTTGTTGAAATATTGCTAGATTTAGGTAGGTTCACATCATAAGGGGTTTAGATAACCGTTTTCGGTTTCCTTATCTAAATCCTTCATTTTGTAACCTATTTTAGTCTAATGGATTTCTAGTCCTTACGAGCATCAAGATTCTTTTTGTGAGCTTAATTTGTAGATTGCTCGTAAGCACTTATGAGTATTTTAGTGAAGGCCATTCACAAGGATGGTAAAATATTGAAGGCCATGAGTCAAAACGTGGTAGAAGATAAAAGGGTCGAAGAAGGAAGACAAAGAAGCGGATGAATTG